>JAHZMU010002751.1:0-32328 GCA_027743725.1 Rambutsinella grinnellia | reverse complement strand
CTTCACTCCATTCAATAAGGTTTATTAGCAGTGCGATAACTTGGTAGAGAAGGAGGCGGGAGGGGCATTTTGCAACTATGACACAAGCATATAAAGAAGGAGAAAAGGGACGGGCGAGAGGGAGGCACGTTTTCAAAAAAAAACTTTTTTTATCCTAAATGGTCTCAGCCTCCGAAACAGAGTAGGGCTGGGATAAGCAATGTATTTTTTTCGCCACTATGAATTGGCTTATTTCGTTTTGGCTTCAAGTTATCATGTATGGTGAAAAATTATGTTAAGTCTCGGGAGAAGAGGAGTTTAGCAAGGGCATAGTAAGTAGGAGAAAAGCTTTGTCATGGAGGATGGAATGCCTTTTATATTTCCCGATTTTGGATTTTTCAAATCTCCCAGTTAACTTATTCGGATGGAGTAATAACTCGCCAAAGTCCCATTTCCCTCTATTATCTTCTCTCCTAATCTACTATACTTTTTACTCTTTTTCAGAGGATAAAATTTTCGAGATGAATTTTTCAACCAGTGATATTCTAATGGCTGTGATACATGAGATGATACGCTTGATTTGCTATTTTAGATGGGATCTTTTTATGGCAACTTTGCTCTCGCTGCTTTCACCCTTCCTATTCTCTATTCTCGAATCATTCTCTTTTTTATAATTTTTCGCGATCACGATTACAACTCTGACTGAGAGGAAGGATGCGACTTGTTAATAAAAAATATTTTTTCTCTTCTTTCAATATTAAAAAAAGCGAAATAGAAAAAATGGTAAGCTCTGGAAGAGGAGGAAAAAACGGGACATTAATAAGCTAATTGGAACGTTTCCGCTCGTTCCTCTTTAATTAATTAGGATACATGCACGAAACGCTATATAGCCGGGTTTGGCACTCTGCTCTGCCAAGAAGAGTTGTAAAGGCACGTTTTTTCTCCCAGTTGTGCGCTCCAGAAGGAACAACAAACTGCAATGGGATCCTCCACAGGAAGAATGTATAGCGGGGCGAAAGATAATTAATTGGAGAATTGTATTGTGCCCTAGTCCCTGCTGCCTTTATGCTGTGTGTGGAGAGAATGCAAGATGAAAAAAAGGATCGGCTCATGTCATTCAATATAATGGGAGAGGATTTTCTATAGTGAAATATGAGAGAAAGGTGAAGGCAGTGGAAGGCTGTAGAGGAATCCAGTCGAGGGATATGTGTAAGAAGTGAAAAGTGAATAATTTTATTTGCTTGAGCCTTTCCTAGTTGATTGCATGGCGGTGTGTGTTGGTGGCTTCTGTAAATTAATAACAGACTGTTGTTTCAACCTCCTTAGTTCCCTTCCATTTGAGCAAGAGTCAGAGCTCAACTGGGGTATTATCCTCCTGTCGTAATCAATATAGCAAAGGTATCATAAACTATAAGGCAAACTAAATGATTTCACATGGTGGATGGAGACAGAACGAAATAATGATGAGGCTGGAAATGGTTATGAAATTCCATAAAATCATTCCTGGAAAGAGAGAGAACAAATAGGAATACATTAATCACAATACATGCCCAACGGGCTGGATGAATAGGCATGAGAGTTTAGTTGTAACATGAATTATTTTATGCTTTTATGTAGCGAAAAATATGAGAATGGTAAAAGTTTCTCTCTCAATCAACAAAAGGAGTAAGGAGATTAGCTAAACAATTATTGCCAAATGGAGGTATTCACTTAAGCCGCTCACAATGGAGGGAAAGATCAACTGGTATTCACACACTGTTTGCTCCTTTCACTTCCGGTGGTGTGTGTCGAGGAGGTTATCTATGAAAAGTTTTGTGTAGCATGCATTGTATCAATTGTATTGTACTCTTTTTATTTGCTTTTGTTGAGAAGCCGAAATCGATCACGTGGCTACGTGAGATCATTTATTATGTAGTTATATTGCTTTTAACAAAAGAGATTGAAAGATGTGCGTTGTTGAATCATTTATTGGAACAATGGAATTAAATTATGTAGTGAGAGAAAATGTTTTAACGAATATTTGATTAAATGTTTGATTCTTTATTAGGCATTAAGTAAATTTAATAACATTTAACCAAACAAATGCTCAGTCTCACCTCCCAATTCATTTTATCTTGCACTTGGTCCTCCCCTCCAACGCCTTTGCAGTCTGCTCATCATAAAACGATCTAGATTTCGGCACCATTCCATCCTCACATTTGACACAAAGCCCTTCATCACTACAGCATCGATAAGGGTTGCGTTTGCTTTCCAACTGGCTCTGAAAAAAGAGTTCCCCAAGAGCATACGCTTTTTTATTGATATCATAACAGAGCCGATAAGGGCAATATGAAAGCCTTTCACTCTCATTTACGCGCGCAGGATCAACAACACTTATTTCCCTTCTGTTTTTCTTACCTCTGGGCAATCAGAGTCCCATAAAAGGATCTCTCCATCACTCGCCCTCCTCTTAAAGGGATAATGGCATCCACATCGATAGTCCTCTCTGGTTACAGACAAAACTGAAATAGAAAAGAGAACGGAAATGAGCTTCACATACGGAGTTTCATGGAAAGCGAGCACAGAAATAGAAAAAGACAGAATGGGACATTACACCATTAATGTCAAAAAGTGGGAGCATTCTGTGCTCTTCTCGTGTGCAAGTTAAAAAAATGGAAGATTTATGAGTGATATTCTCAGCACCCGAAGAAGAAAAAATTCACATGCCATATATCCTTCTCGCCAACTTCGATGAAACTGAAACCTTCCAAATTACTACGGTGGGTGAAGAGAAAAAAACTAGTCGGCAACCTCCACGGTTTAACTTGGGCTTAGGGAAAGTACCTAGTTTTGAGGTAACCTTTCACCATCCTGTCACCACCTTTCTGGAGAACCGACTGGTCTCGCAAGAAAATTATCATTAAGCTCTCTTCTTCACTACTCCCAGTTATTTATAAAGGAGAAAATAGTAAAGTCAACACTCTTCTAATGCCTTCTCGTTTCTTCTAGAAAAAAAGACGTAAAGGCAACATCTTTATTCTCCATTTAATATATCTCCTTCATGTATTTCCGGAAGGGAAACTGTGTCGCAATTTTAAACAAATGAAAGCAATATCATTATTATTATTCCCTTCAAGAGAAAATATATACTGCCATTATGAAAAGCATTTTTCTAACTTTTTTCTATTCCCTCTATGGATTTTCTTGAAGAAGATGAGCAGGCAATTTATACATTTTTTAAAAGAATTTGACTCTCCGACAACTGGAAATGGATGGAAGGTCTATACAAGCATAAATACAATAATATTTGTTTGGAAAAGCATAACATCCTTTTTACTCCGTCATGCATGCAAACCCATTGGCTCACATCAGTCTCTTCCGGTTTAAAAGAAATTGTGTAATGCAGTACACTTCATTCTCTAACCCCTATGCATATGAATGTGAGTAAATGGGATGATAAAAGGAAAACATTTCGCGATCACTGCCACCACACACACCAAAATAATCCTATGCGATACAAGATAGTATGAGATTGGCGAGGAAGGAACTTCCAGATATATTTTTATGATCTCTTTGTCTGCCGATATGGTATGATCTGGAATGAAATGAATATGAAATATTACACTCCTCGCCATTATGTTTCTGGAAAGCTCGTCGGGGGGAAAGGCAGTGAGCCACAAAGATGACAAAAGTGATGAAGGAACGACGAGAGAGAAGAGCGAAAGAGAGAAAGAAAAAATTGTACAGAGTCATGCCCATATCATTACAGATGGAAAGCTTGGGAAAAAATATTCCGAAAGTTTCATATAATTTTTTATACATAAGTTTTGTGTGTGTGGTCGTGTGTGGCTGCATATTTACAGCCACTGCCGATATTATTATGCGTGATATGAAATGGAGATAGCTTTGAGGTATACTTTATGTGAATTGAAGTTGTGGAATGAAGGAGCGGAAACGGTTTTATGGGAAGGGAGAAAGAGAAAAAAGATAATATGGACTTGCTCATCTTTCTCTCTCTCTGTGCCTGGCCAAGGCATATGGGAAAATGATGGGAAGGTGGTGGAAGAGAAAGAAAGACGCAGTCTTTCAGAATAAGAAGCTTTTCATCATATTCTCTACCAATTCCTACTTTTTCATTCTCTTTTTGGAGAAAAGTCATGTCATGTGTGGTGGAGCCGGATATGCATATCGACGTGCCGTTTCCCTTGCCCATTATTATGCATACATTTTGTGAGCGAGATTGAGATGTAAAAATATCTTCCACTTCCGAAGCAATGGTCAAGTTAACGTAGTAAGACGGGAATGGAGAAAGAGAGATGACGATACTTTATATTACAATTTTTTATATGCATATGTGAATCCTCCATTAAAATTGACTGTGAGAAGATGTTTCAGTTTCACAGAAGTGGCATCATCCCACTCTGAATTGGTTAGAGTAGGAACACATGTAACTTTCATGTTCCGTTTATGTGCAAAGCTATATATGAAATTGTTAGGGAAGGAGAGATGGAGAGGATGATGAATCCGTAAAAATAAAATTTTTCCTTATTTTTTCTTCTGCGGAATTGGAATAAATTTCTCGGGTGCAGACTTACATATTTCGGATGCAATTTCTTTATCTCCCATTTTACGGTTTGTCTTACCTCCGAAAATAGAGCCGGGAACTTGTTTCAAGTGAGAAAGGCACTTTTCGTTCTTCAGGTAACATTTACGATTGACGACAGCTATGGCAAAGCAGGTCTCAGTGTGGTAACACAGTCTCAAACAATCCACACCGTGGGTATCAGTCTTTCCATCGGAAGAAATAGGATTGGACCAAGACTCTGCACTAAACTCTACTCCAGGGCAGTCCGTATTCGCTTCTGATTGACTTGCATACGTGTGGACTTGAACTGAATAGGAAATGATAGGATTTGAGTCGGGATGAAAGGAAAAGTAGAGATAAGAATGTAAATAAATGGGGCTGTGATGCTCCCAACCATATAGGAGGACCACACACATTGCCAGATAAATTTTATTTTACATTCGTAATAATTTTTTTTCAAGGAGGAAAGTAAACGGGAGGAAATGGAGGTAAAAAAAGTTTCATTTGATTTGCAATTTTTTAGTATTCATATCAGCAGTTCCAGGAGACCAAGTCTCTGGACTTTGCTTTCATTACACAGCCTCCGTTTTTTATCGTAATGAAAAAGTATAACTTACACGAGCAAGTGGGGCTTCCACCACCCGTTTTATTGCAGTAGAGATGCCGCTCGCCAAATTGGAAGCAATCTGTGTCCCCGCCGGAACAGTCCTCCCCCACTTTCGTCTGGATACACTGATGAGTCGCCGAGAAAGAAAAGACAAAAGAGAAACAGTTCATTTAATCCTACTTTCTTTACTCTTCATTAAATTAAAAACTTTTTAAGACGTAAACTGAATTAAATCTCAAACCTTTGCCAATGACGGGATGAGAAAGGGGATGAGGGAGAAGAAAGAAAAATAAAGACTTTCCAACAACCTTAACTTCACTTTAGCTCCGAATAAGAGACTATCTCGGCTCATTTTTTATCGCATCAAAACAACCCACTTGTAATAATAGCAATGCACTTTATAGCTTATCATTAGTTATGCTCCCTCCCATGTAGTTTGCATTAAGGATGATATAAAAAATTTTGTTTCAATCTCTCTCTCTACTCCTCCGCTCTTTCTTTCTCCCAACTAAACATAAACAGGGAGACAACATAAATAATGAATATTTATAGAAATGAAATGTAGCCCCTTAAAATATTCAGGGCAAACAAAAACATAATGTATTCCGCTTTTTCCTCTCTCCCACGAAACGTTGGAGACTTTGCTTTAGGAATGAAACGCGGGGAGAAGATTATGTGACATTAGGTTTCGCAATATGTACATATTTAGTATGAGAAAAGAGGAAATTATCATTGTTCAATTTTTATCCCATCCTATTTGCATACTCCATCTTGCCGCTCTACTTTTTGGCGGCTCGAGCCCTCCACCACTCTCATCATAGTTTGATGTAAAATATAATAAAAATATATATAATTTTATTTTTTGCTCCCTCAGGAACTCTAAACTGTTTATGAAAAGGAATCTCATCCGCTTTCTCCAAATGGAGATGTAAGAGAAGGTCTTTCTCTCTTGGTCGTCATCACCCTCCTCCTTCAAACTTTGCTTAAAGTTGTAGCAAAGCGTATATACATACACCCCCGTTAAATTTCCCATTACACTTGTCATCCTATAAGGCGAAATGCTCCTTTCCCCTCCCATTTACTAAACTATCTTTTTTGAAAAGTTAATTTGATGATATGATGAGTGCGAGAGAGATAATTTCATTCTCGAGAATTTATTCTATCATCAAATGATATGGATGGATAAAAGGGAAACTGCTTAAATCGTAATGATTCCTTAATTGTGTTAGAAACTGTTGGTCCCCTCGAACAAAAGGGGCTCCTTCTGTCAAGCATAAAAGGGTTATGTACTCGATCATAATTTCCCATTCTTTTTTTTATGTTTTACAATCTCATCTCCCTTTACATATGGAGCTTTCATTGCTCCACAAAAGCTCGCAATTTATGAGAACGATGAGCTAAAATTACGACATCCATCCATCCATTCACCACCATCACTTTAGTCAGGAGAAAGAGAGTGTGATGGCGAGAAAAAAGATTTTTCTCAAGAAGGATATAAGCAGAGGAGAAAATTAGAAAGTTTCCACTTTTTTATACAAGAAAATTATTTTTTGTTGGAACGCGTCCGTCCATTCCGTGCCTCGCTTCATTTACCCTTTTTACTCAAAAGCGTATGTATTTTCCCCATACATTTTCTCCTCCGCCCTCCCACTTCCCATCAAAACTAAAAGACGGGAAACTGAGAGAAGATTTCTGTGCAAGAGAGAAAAACTTTCCTTTTCAAATCTCTGCCTCTCCCTTCTCCCCGGATTATGTCATTTTATTACCACGGACAGACTCGTAAATTGTAAAAACAAGGATTGGAATTTTTTGGAGCACTTCCAGCTCAAATTACACAGGAGGAAGTTGCAGGAGCTCTATAGCTCCTTCATCCCTGTGCATTCGACGTCCAACTCGAATCTTTCCCTGATTACTCAGTTTCCAAGGAAACCTATAATTTCAAAATGAGCTGACAAGAAATATTCCAATGAAAACTTCTTCTCACAAGTGCACCCTCATCATGACCAACTTGTATGACTCTGAAAACTTTTATGTTACGAGAAAAGTGGATCGTATCAATCTCCGCTTGTGTACTTATCCCACACCTCCCAAACTTTATGAACGTCTTATCCCATTTGGAATAATCGTGGTCAGCACAGAGAGAGAGACTCAAGACCACCCAAACTTTTTTCGTGGTGATACCTTACCCTCAGCTGTCAACTGGACTTATGGCTATATTTTTTCCTTACAAATAAAACTGTATTTTTTCCAAGTGTTTTTACACAATTTACTATTTCTCATCTCATCATTCTCCTTTCATCTTTTTATCCGAAACTTTTTTCCAAGTGGGATAGTGAAACTCGGTAGCCAAAAAAAGTGGCGAAAGACATCCTGCAAAAGTTATGAAAAGTTCCATCAGTATCAAAGTGGCTTTATAACAAGTTGCACTGTTTGTTTGGAGGTAAAAGTAGCAAGATCAGCACTAACGAAGACTCATAAAGACTAAGAACCAGGAGGACTGAGGAAAGAACAATCCAACTCCCGCAACAACGTTCCAGGGAGAAAGTGGTTGAAGTCGGGCTTCTGTGAAAGCGGTTAATGGTAAAAAAAATTCTCTCTCTCATATAATAACAACATCAACATAAGCATACATAAACAGCATAAGTCGACCATTTTCCAGTAACTTCCCTGCTGGGTTGGATTTGGCTGAAATTTCGACATTGTTATATCTTCAAGGAGAGAAAACATGGTTTGAATGCACACTTCCTCCTCTCTCTTCCCACTTCCATTATATCTCTGGTGTTTCGCAGAAAGAAGAGAAGAAAAAAAACTACATAAAACTTTTCCTTTTTAGCTCCCCCACTATATTTTACGCTTGTACGCGAAGGATTAAAGCTGAGAAAGAGATGGGATCAGGCGTGTGCTTTCTCAGCCTCATATTTGAAAAGTGAGCGCTTTAAGTAGTGATATTGCTAAAAATTTCTAAATCTTGTGAAATATAAAGGTTAGAAAATGTTCCATAGCTTTGCTATCATCATCTCAAAGGGACCCAACACCGAACACCCACCCTTATTGTTCAAGTGTAAGTATGCAGTAGTCATATTTATCGCTTCTCTCTCGCACACACACACACGTAGTGTGAGCCAAGAGCTGTCTCCTTCTTTTGCGTTGTCTCAAGTCTGCCATTTTTATTAGGGAGAGAGGAAAACGTTCTCTCCAAGCAAGCTGGGAATATTCTTCCACTGCTTCCCTTTCACCGAGCTCTAGTCTCTTCTCGCATGTCGGATGAAACGGATGGGGACGCTATTAAATGCTCCTAGAAAAAACTGTTTCACCTTCCGCTTTTCTATATATAAAGCGTAACATATTTCTCAACTTCTGTGGTAGTGCTCTTCTTATAACTTAAAAAAAATTCTTCCTTTTTCTCTCTGCTGTTGAGCCACAATCACTCAAGTTAAAACTCTTGTGCTCTCTTCTCTCATTACTTTAGAAAAGTCTAGTGTTTACCCTCGCTCCTCTCTAATCATCATCAACATCACCAACACATTTTTCACTGTTTAAATAACCGTAAGAGCTCAAGAGAGAACAAAAAGGTGGTAGAGTGATGGTAAGAGTGTCTCTCAACTTGGATTCCTTTCCAGGATCATATTCTCACAGGTGTTGGTATTCTTCTGGATTTTAGCAAATAACCTGAGAAAAAAAATCAGATCACACACAACCCATCTTTCCATAGTGGTGAGCCTCATCATCATCATAACGGGATTGTGTAGTGTTCCCTCAACTGTCACCAGCAAATCCGCATTTTCCACAGAGAAAGAGAGCGAGAGCTCCATCATATTTTTCCCTACACTTTTGTGTCAAGCTGATTGCCGACACTTTCAAGGGGAGTGGGAAAAAAGCTCGAGCATTTCTCACCTGTAGTGTCTCTTTCTATCTCTATCTTTCTACAAGAGTGTTGGGTAATATCAACATTTTGTGTAATGAAATAGGGAACATTTGAACATTATACCATTTTCTTTTGGACGCAATCACCGTCGTCATCTCCGCTTTATATCTTTTATCAACATCATCTTGACTTGATTCACTTTTATTTCCTATTCCACTCGCGTCCTCTCCACTTGCTAGTTTCTCTCTTCAATGAATGAATGAATAAAAAGGGTGAACGTGTGAACAACTTGTTTCCTTCTGGAAGTAAACAATTATTTTTCTCTTCCCAACTCTTCTCAAGTACTCTTCTTTCTTGTGGGGGAAAGGGAAAGTCAACATAACTCTTTTCTATTCCCAACACTCCTTGATTTTCTTCGTAGTTGTTCTTCAAAAACTATTCCGAGAATATCTTTTTTTGAAAAAAGACAATTTTTCTTTCGTCTCTTCTCCAGAATAGAAGAGAGAGAGACAACGTGAGCCACAACTTTTTCTCAGGCTAAACGAACAAAGTTGACTTGGGGGACGGCACACAGAGTGTGGCAAGGAAAAAAAGTTTTTAGTGTCCGTCTATTTTTTCTTCTTCTCTCTCTTCAACCCGGTAACAAGTAAAGTGACAAGGGGAAAATATAATCTGTGCTTTGCCCGTCATCATTTCCTCTGCTGTTGTAAGAAAGATAAAGAAAAAAGTGGCAAGGGTGTTTGTCTGTGTGTCCGTTTTTGGTGCTAATATTTACGAGAGTGAAGAGAAAATCCGACAAAAGAAAAAGTATTTTTTTATTCTTCCCATTCCGATGGACTAGATTGGCTGGCTTAGTTGAACCTTTTAAAAAGACATCATCATCTTCATCATATCAGCATCACTAAAAAGCATTCAAGACAGAAATTCCCTGATAGCGAAAGCATCTCAGCGGCCAAAATATCGTGTGTGGGTTGAGAAGCAATAAGAAAATAACTTCATATCTTTTTCTCCTAAAGAGAGTCAGAATATAACTTTGCTACTGGCGGTTTCTTCAGTGGCTACTTTTGGCCCTAGAAAATAAAACTTTCCCTTTTTGTGAAGAAAAAAGCACTCCTCTTTTCTTCACTCATTCCAAGCAAAAGACTGTTGTTATTCTGCCCGTCGCACAATCACAATCAGCGATTTTTTTCTTGCTGCAGCGCCCATCCATTCTCTACCCAGTGGAGGAAGTGGCTAAAAAAGAACAAGCTTTTGTATGAGAGTAAAAAAATTGTATAACTAGACATTGGCAGAGAATACATCGGTGGCTCATAGTGAAGTAGTGCATAAAAAGGACAAAAAAAAACTATCCACTTTCTACAGTCCCTATAGGGGAAGTGGGAGAGAAAGGATTTTTTATTACTACGTCTTACTTCTCATGCCAACGATTTTTACCCCACCCATCATCATGATGGCTGCTGGTTTAAAGGTGTGGTAGTGACTTTCCTCTCTCGTCCTAAACACAAAAAACTTTTTAATAGCTGACCGTCTGTGTAAGTAACTTGCAACTGGCACGGTATGATTATACGTGCAGCGCTACTTATGACTTTATCCCTCACGAAAATTACATTTGTATAATCCGTATAGGATAAGAAGAAAAAGAAGTAGAAAAAAAGGAGAGGAGAGAAAAAACTTTCTAATATTTTTATATAAAAGTCATACACGTACCCCTGGACTGAGGGTGACCGTCATCATCACTGGTGAAAACAAAGATTGCCATGTATCCCGCTCTACGCTCCCGTATTGTGAAACGGAAGCCAACTGTTCAGCAATTAGAGTTGGTCTTGTTGCTCCCACAGAGTCTGCATGAGCTGTTCACATATGAGCGAAAAAGTTTTGGTTGAAATTGAGAGTAAAATACTTCCTGAGCTAATGTACAACTGAAAAAAAAACTATATACAGTAATAGAAAGGAGGAAAAAGGAATCTCTCTACCGGAGTTTTTTTATATACCGTCTAGTATTACTCAAGAGCAAACAAGTTCACTCTCTCTCTATCCATCCAAGTTTTTTTATATAAATAACCGGTGTTGGACTAGGAAAAAGAGGAAAAGGTTTGTTCAAATAATACATTACATTATTATATTGTTTATATAAAGCTTTTAGCCCATTTTTTGCAATTTAATACTGCTCCTGGGCGCATACCACCACCCCTAATATTGAATGAAAGGAAATCTGTGTGCCTTGTGCATTATGGATATGCTACCTGAGTAAGAGCTCACTTGGGTTTGAGCGAAGCTCTTCTTTTCTCTCTATCGTATTTATTTTGAATGGATGAAATGCTCTTTTTACTCACTCAAGCCTTTAGACTCATTTTTTGTGCAAAGCGGAACGCTCTCCTGCGAACCCTCATACTTCATTTTTTCTGAAGGTTTCACCTTACAAAAAAGACATATGAGACGGCTCACAATATGTTTGGATAAAAAAAAGTTGTGTGTAAAAGAGAAGTAAAAGTCGTAAGCGATTTTCCCCAACCTAGTTTTTACTTACAGGTTACATATATCAGTGTTTGTATTGTACAGGTTAAGAAAATAAGATTGTTATGGTTGTGAAAGGGAGAGAGAAAGAGTTAGTCCATGTAAGACTTTTTCCTTGACTTTTGCTCCCCCTCCTTTTTATCAATTCCCCATACACATTTTTATATGCGAGTAAAAAAGAGAAAGGGAGAAGCTATAGGAAAGCGGTGGTGGATGTGGTGGCGGCCAAGAGAGAAAAAACACCTGTCGGTTCCCTTTTTATGTAAATGTAGGTTGGTGGATGGATCGTCTTTTTAGCCGAGTTGCGAGAGAAAGAAAAAAACTCACCTGTTGTTTGTTGTTCCATCTTGTAGATTGCTCGTTCCTTTGTGCTATTGCTACACTGTTGCTTTGTGCTTTCATGAGTTTTTCCACTTACCTGACTACATCCAATATACATGGATGGGTAGTTTATTGAAGTGAGTGGGAGCAAAGAAAAGTTTTTTTTCCTTTTTGCGGGAGGACTTGCAGTCTTGCGGCTTTCTCTTGGTGAAAAAAGTTATTAGTTTTATTAAGAAAAGGAGCAGGTACCATTTCTCTCCAAACTGAATGGGAAAGTTTTCTTTCTCTTTTCTCCCCTTTATATTCAATGTCTTATGTCTTTTATGATTATTTTGACGCACAAGATTGCATGAGCAAAGGTTATTATCGATTTAGTGGGCTTGTATGTACAATCTTATTTTGTGCGAAAAGTCGTTGGCAAGCTTTATGCTCCTTTTGTACTTGAGGGAGAGAGAAAACCCGACAGGGAGAAAGCTGTGAGTGGTAATATGGTAATAAGCTATTATTAGTTATTTTCCCTGTTTGCTAAGAACTGTAATTCGACTAATAAAAAAGGGTTGTTATTATTGCACAGTGACGCCTTTCTTTACTCTCTTTTATTATTAGGGGTAAACAGTAAACACGTAATCAATGTCTTGATCCTGATATACTGCTTGTAATGGTACTCCTATGAACAAAAATTGTAAGAGCTGATGTGGGCGTGTGAAGTTGCCAAATCACGTAAAAATGATTGAGAACTTTGGGAGAGGATAAGGGCTATTTCCATTTCCAATTGTTTGGCTTTGAGCTCCAAATATTTTTCCTTTTATGGGAAATAATAGGTTTGCTTAGTTTCACTTTCTTTTCACTTTCCATAATCTAATATTTCTGTATTCATTCTCCTTTCCTTTCTATATAACATAATGGAATTTTGTCAGTAATAAAAACACTCGTTCAAGAGTAAGAGGCGAATCTAAAACATTAATGGTGTCGTTTACAGACGATTTTATTCGAGACAAATAATCTCTGAGATGGAGCATTTCTCAGGAAAAGCTAGATTGAATTTAGGACATAATTCAAGTTTCATCTACCTTATCATATTAAGTATAAAAGTTATTATAAGGTGATTGCTCAACGAGATAAGAAGTCGTAACGGAAGTGACTGGGTTGTTGACTCGAGAATCAAAATTGGCCAAATCGTTTAATGTCGTTTGTCGTTATAGGTCTTATGCGTGTGTGTGTGCTCCGCAGAAAATTACATATCAGTAGTCTAAAATCGCACCATCATCTCATCCTCATCTCTCTCCCATCCCCCTTGGAAATAATAAGCGTACTTAACTTTCCCTCTCCAATTTCCCCCACTCTCTCAGCAAGAAGGTTGGGCTCCCTCCTATTCCCAGATTTATTTTAAGCATCATTATTCCCATCATCTGGATCTGGAGCAATAAAGAGAGGCAATAAATAGAGTAGAGTTACAATAAAAAGGTACACAGGATGGGTATCGTACATGTCAGGCAATCAGGTAGAATTTATTACTCACTTGACAATGATTTTCGAGTTCTTTTTCCCCAATTCACACGTACGCCTAAAGGAGATAGATAGGATTTCATAGTTGAAAGGAGATCCTAAAACCTGAGTATCAGCCTGTTATTGCCTGCTCACTCATTCACTCCCGTGTACCTACAGCCTTGTGGTGTGGAGGTGGAGGCTGGGATGAATTGAGTTCAACTTTAAATGTCTACCTCGATTTCCCTCTTTCCGCTTCTCCTCCCATGTTCCGCTTTATCTAAAATACATTCGTCTCTCTCTCTCTCTTCCTCGCTCGCCTACTATTTCGCTCTGGTGGAGATTGGAGAAGGAACAAAACAAACGGAAAATACTTACATTAGAAAGGAAATTGTTGGAATAGCCTCACAACTTATTCTCCTGCTGACTCAATGAGATGATTCAATTTAAACCAGTTTAGATGAGAGGAGACCGTGATACGATATGATTATATTCATTCAACTTCAAGTTGATATTGGAAATGGGAGTGCCTCAACTTATCCTTATACTTCTAATGAATATACGTTGAGCAGACAAAGCGTGTAGAACAAATGATTTTGTTTGCATTTTATATCATTAGATAAAGTCTTTTTGTCTTGTTTGGTTTTTGCTTATCTCATCAGCATTTCCTGTCGACTTCATCCTCCTCTCTTTGTTCACTTTCCAGTCTCCTTTCTTATCTCCTCTGCGTTTCTCCCCAGTTTGAAACTGAACGCCAGCTGTAATGTGAGTTGGAAAGCTATAAAATGAATTGGAAGCTTTTCTTCATTTGCAATTTAATAGCGTGATGGATATGGATGAGTCGATTAATGGCTTCTGGTTTTCGAGAATGCAAATAGCTTTCGCCTCTATAAAAGATACTAAATAGGGAAGGAAGGGAAATAAAAAAAAGTAGGAATGAGTCGCATTTTTTTCTTCCTAATTTGAATCTAATTGATTGGCCACCCGTGACGCTAATGTATTGGTAAAAGTCACTATTGACTTATGATAATTTAGAGGATTGAAAACAAAATTTCATTTGCTTTTCCTGAGACACTCACTATTTCATGAAATCTCTAGTGTCGTGATGAATTACACGCAATTTTCCCTCAGTTTAGTATGTCAGTAGTGAATTGTGCTTAACGCGAGTTATCATTCTTCTCACCCCCTACACGTAAGACCTGCCAACCTTCATAATGTCAGCCACCATCTGCAGAGACAAAAGAGCCTAAAGATAATCAACCAGAAAATTGGAGATTTTCACCGCATATTGCGTTCCACCTTATTAATTTCGTTTCATCACTTGACTCAACTCTAGTTCGTGTTTATCCTTGCTCGAAAATCGATTCCGGTTAGGTAAAAAATGTAATTTAATTTATTGTGTAGTGTATATGGTGAAGAGCTCTAGAAGCAATCACATCACTCGACCAAAAAGCAACATTTCACACAAGCACTGCGGAAAACTCGACACAATAACTTGTTATACAGGAGCCGCAATGCCATAGTAGAAAAAAGGTAGCCGTCATGTAAACATGAGGAATTCTATTTGATTATATCACTCTCCACTTTTTTAGTCGGCCTAGAAAGCGGAGAAAAGACAAAGGAAAGCAATTACGTATTATTGTTTGAGTGATGTGATGTTGCTACATGCCGTTTCCCTACTACTTAAGATTAGACCTGGAGAGGTTGAGACAAGTGTGAGAATACTTTTTTTAAAGAAAATTCTTCTCGTTTACTTTTTGCCTCGAAAACGCCGCAGTCTTTACTCCTTATTGTTGTTCTTCCTTGATGGGAGACTACTACTAGTGATGAAAAATTTGTTCGATTTACTTTTTTTTCTCCGTTAGTTTCCTCTCCTAAGATTTATGTTGCTGGTATGCATTTGCATTTTACAGTTGCTCTGTTTTCACTTCCTTCCTTAGTATGTGCGAGAGAGTGGGGCTGAAGAGAGTTATTTTTTTTAGCTAAACATTTTTTTCTTCTCTTCCTCTCGTCTTTTTGGAATTCTCCTTCCTCCAATATAACACTCAGAGATGTGTCTGCAGAGCGTCTCGAGCAAGTTGTGTGCAAGACACACCAGCTTGAACAATTTTTCACTGTTGGCTCTCCTTATATTTACGGAGGAGGATGTCATTGATGCTGATTTCCAATTCTTGTCTTGACTCTCTCAAAAATGTTTGATATATCTACATAGATTATTATTACGTTTCTTTTTCCCCGACTAGATTTTTTAAGCACAACACAAAAGTCTCGGGTCATACAAGAGACAATTTATGTAGCATATAAGGGGACAACTCTTGTAGAATAAAAATTTACACAATTTCCTCTCTCTCTCTCGCACCCTTTTCAGAAGAGAGAGAAAGAAAGAAAATAACTAGTTTTTTTAGTTTTTTTTTCGCTTTGTTCCAACTGAGAGGAGATTTTTATAAGTTGTGTCGCATCGTGTCGCCTTCGCCTTACCTCTAGTATTTCAATGGAAGGCTAGAAGCTGATCATGATGATCACTGGGAGCCACCACCAACATCCCTTTTTAGTCTACTCCTCCGTGTGAAATTACTTACTTTATATAAACACATTAAAGGAGGAACTAGAGAAGAGTGTTGTTTCCTTGTTCTTGTTACTTCCATTTTATCTCTCATGATGATAACCGACTTATATAGTGTCTCTCCATCTTCATGAAATTAGAATACCTTGTTGAGCAAGAGGGAAAAAGATAGTTTTTTTCGGGAGAGAGTTGGTCTTCAGGGAATAAAAAAGCTGTTAGTTTCTCTCTGTGTCCTGTTGCAGAGTAGTTTTTTTGCGCTTTGTGTTCACTTTTTTCTTTCTGCTGAGTCCGTGAGTCTGCCGCCATCGTAGTATTTAGAAGGCTGCCGCCTCAGTGCCACACAAAACGTTAAGTATAATGTCATAGTGTCGCTGATGTTATTATTGTGTATTTTTAGGAGAAAATGAGAAGGCTTGGGCTGGAGGAAATAAAGAGTGTAGTTGGGAAACTTGTCAGAAGAATGGAGAAAGGGAGACCAGCTTATATAAGTTTTCACAAGAGAACTGGAGAGAGAGAGTGAAAGAAATAAATGGCGATACTAGCTTCCCATGAAATTATGTACATATTTTGATATCATTAAAGATGGAGGGAGAAAACACATGAGAAAATCCTTGAGAGAGAGAGGAATCTCTTATTAGAAAAAATAGTTTTTTGTGTCATTACATCCAAGTTCTCTAGCTGGGGATGGAGGTGGTGGCAGTTCGTGTTACAAGAAAAAGGTGATTCTCTCTACTTCCTCCATCTTCCCTCCTCCATTTATCCTTTTTGCCTTTTGGCGTTATTTACAGAAAAGACTCGAGTTTTCTTCGGTGGCTTAGGCATACTTCTAGTTTCAGTTCTCCACTGGTTTCTGGTGGTGGGGTGTACCGAAAACGTAAAGTTTTCTAAGAGGAAACGGAATGAATGGATCAGCTATAGATGAAACCGAAGAGGAAACAAAATACACATTATCCCGTTCGAGTAGAATGTTGATGTATAAAAGGAATTTCCTTGTTCTTGTTAGTCTTCTTTCATTATTATTACAGATGCATAGTTTTCGCTAGGTTTTTTGGCCTGGCGGCATGCAAAAAACTGTTTGGTTTCGGAAGGTTAACATAAGTAGTGCTTATTTTTGTGTTTTTCTCTGTTATAATAATGGTTTGTGCTTGTTTGTTTATGTTGATCATTGCTAAAAGGTTTAGGTTGGGGATGGTGTGGAATGGAATTAAATGTGACGCATTTTCCATCTCTATGCAGTTCATTGAACTTAATAATTTCTAAATCATCAGCAGCTTTTCAAGTTAATTAGTATTTTTTCTGGATATCTTTTCTAGTTAAGATAATGCTGTTGAAATCTCCTCATTTACCTTTCCATTATGTAAATGGAAATCACCCTCTTTATTCTCCCAAAAATAAAATGACAACATAACCATTTCAAAGTTTGAATTATCCTGTGAAAGAAACCCAATTGTTTTATTCCTCGCTTGTTGCACGAAGGTGGAAATTGCAACGCAAACAAAAGTTAATCTCCCAATTTCAGTTTGACCCAGGTCGTTAGTAGAATACCAAGAGGTGTTCTGCTTTTGATGATGCAATCGGAAATAAATGATATGATACGGAAGGGTGAAAATTTTTATGGGGGACGTACGTTTTTACGCGTCTATCTGTGAAAAAGGTTGTGATTGCAACGGTGAGTAATCAAATCACGTATTTGGAATGACAGTAATTTACGGGAGAAAACGAGGAAGGGTTATGTGGAGAAAGGATGATGACGGAAGGGACATGACGTGATTAATCCTTATATAAATAGTGTGCATGTCTTACACAACTGTATTTACACTGCTCCTACACCACTACTCCCACGACGTCACTCGAACTATATATAGTTTCCCAGTTTCCGGAGCTTTCGCGCAGTTTACTTTCTCCTTCGAACATCTCGACATCTCCGCTCTAATTTGACAATTGCCAAATGTATATTTACCCATCTGATGGGCATTCCACAGTGGATAAGAAAGGATGGAGACAAAGGGCTGTATATTTCCAAGTTATTCTTCAGGCCAGATTAGATAAGAAGGGGAAAGTGGAAAGCTCGTAATAATAATCATTCCCATTGTCATCATTTCCTTGTTACTTTTCTTCCAAGGAAGGAACACTATCTGCCTCCCACTCCCTATAATTTTCTTTTATGAATGGTTTCTCTCTGAAATAAAAAAAAGTGGAATCGCGAGCAAAACTACTTTCTCTACCCGGATTCTCTTCCAACTCTCTCACTTCTCTTTTACATGAATGGTTTAGTTATCATCAATGTCAGCACTTAGCCAAGCCAAAGTAGGAGTAAGGGAAGTTGGAGGAGAGAGTGCAGGAGAGAGTGAAGGAGAGAGTGGAGAAAACGTATGTGATATTCTTCATAAATCATGATTATTCTTCATGACAGACTATCATAAGTGGAGGAATTCTCCGGTGGTTTTTTCCTCTTCTATGCCCGTACTGTGAAAGAAAAGTCTTATAGAAAATAATACACTTTTTTTCAACGAATCAAAAGGAGAAGAGAAAAGAAGCCCGGCCAAAACTTAAAAAAGGCCTATCCAAATCCAAACCTGTTTATGAGCCTTCTCATATGCGATATAGAGTTGAATGTTGGCTACTTTGTTGGGTATAGAGTGGATAAAAAGTGAAAAGTTTTTGCTAGCTCACTTTCCCCACTTGTTCTATATCCAAGTACAAAAGGGAGATCAATACATGAAAAGCGACTAAACTGAAGGGAGAGCCAAAATGACTAAGTTCGAACATAGTGGTTGTTGGCGGTCCGTGTTTGAGAAGGTTATTCTTTATTATACCGGGGGAAAGAGTAAGTCAGGAAAAATGGGAGTGCAAAACTGTTATTTTATATACACTTTATATATAAAGTCTGAACCCATGAAAAAATAACGGTTGAGAAGGGGAAAGGGCGGAGATGAAGAAAATACATGTATAAAAATTTCTTCATGGAGAGAGAAGAGGGAAGTGATGTCAGTTAGAAAGGAAAAAAAGATGGATACCTATTAGAAGGGAAAGAGACAGATAATGTATTGTAAAGATAGAGAAGTATGGCATGCTTTTTACTTAAATGTGTATATAAATAGAAGGGAACAAAACAGGGAATTCATTTCGAAAGCGAAATAGGAGAAAGCATAGGGAGCAAAAGTGAAAGTAGGGAAAAGCAAGTGCAATCCGTTGCCAAAAAAAACGGTAAAGGTTTTTTGTTACATTCCTTAAGAGCGCTTCTGTTGGAGTCAGTAACAAGAGCGGAGGGAGAGAGAAAGAGGGAGATGAAGATGATATAATAATAATATTATGTTTTTCCTATAGTCTGTGGAATGTAGTGGTCGGTTCAAGTATAGAGTGTGAAGAGAGCATTTTTACCGAGTGGATTTTGGATTTGGGTTGAGCTTTTTAGTTCACCCATAAAAAATAATATGAAAATGAATATACATATCTATATGCAGTTGTGTGTGTGTGATGGTGTGTGCATGCCCCCATATTATTTTTGGATTGGATCGGATTGGATGTTTTGGGAAATTTTGGGATGAAATTTTTTTTCGGGAAAGAGGAAAGAGCATAGACCGAAATGTGGCAGTTTGTTTTTGGTCGTATGAGTTGTAGTGGAAAGGGGTGGCTAGATATGAATCTGCTGATTCTGATTGTCTAGAAGTGAAAGCGGTAATATTATACTGGTGAAGGGAAAGAGAGAGGAAAATGATGGGAGTTAGTGGAAGAGACAGAAAGAGAGTGGAATAATAGGCTGCTGTGCCACTACCAGTGTTACGCTAACTCCCTGAGATATTTTTATTGAGACTATATAGTAACTGGTTCCCATGTGGGTATCTCTTGCTAAAACTTAGCGTTATCCTTCCTCCCATCCTCATCCTCTCTGGTTGAATGAAAGGAAAAAGAGCGATGTAGTTATTTGAAATTGACGTGTGATCCGTGTCGGGAATCAATCGTCTCCTTTTCTTTTTCGCTCAGAGCTCCTCTCGCTCTTTCTCTCTCTCTTTTCCTTCTTCGTCTTTCTTCTGTCAAAGAAAATTGCTATAGAACTGACAGACGGAGGAAGAAGCGGTTGCAAAGGCCTGAATTGATTCTGTCCTGCAACAACATCATCATGGCATCTGCTCAATGTTCTACGGGGAAAAGGAGAAATGAAAGTTATTTTTATTTACTCTTGACTAGAAGCGACTAGTAGCGTTTTAGTTTCGTTTTCAAAGACTTCCTCTCTTTCTACTGTATTGAGAAGCAAGTCAGTTATTATTTCTTTTCTGTTTTCCGCTTCCTTCCATTTTCTCTACTCTTTATTATTATTCATTTCACGCGTCCCTCATCCTCATCCATTTTTATCTGCGTCTTCTCTCCTTGGTTCAACGGGAAAGCTAAAGTTCCTGCCCTAACCTGCTCCCTTCATCCCTCAAGAGTGATCGTGTAGAATTGGAAGAGTTGCTCGTAGTGCAAAAACGCTGCTGAAGCGCTACAAGTACGGAATATTCTTCTTATTTATTACATCTTATTCTCACGTCTCCTCTCGTAATCTAGCATTTTTCATTTCATCACAATCAGAGAATTTTAAGTAGGCCAAGCACTACCATTACATTCCAGCACATATCACGTGTCTACTAGAGCTAGAGAAAAATGGGTAGTCACTTCATCTCTCTCTCGTACTTCTCATCCCACTCACACATTTTCTGTCACTCATTCATCCATCACTCATATTTCTTGCTCGTTCCGTGTCACTTGCTTCCACTTCCAATTTTCTAGTCATAGTAGGTAGTAAAACACTAGACTGTAGAGGAAGCTAACCAAGCGATATAGTTATTTCAAACTTTTTCTCTCAGCTGAATAAGATATTATTATTGTTGAGGCATTTTATTCTCCTGTCGAAACTTTTTTTACCGCTTGATTTCCTCCAACTCTGACTAGCTGGAAGCTACCGTAGGCATTTATTATCTGGTTGTTAGGGCTTAAAGAGAGAGAGAGAGAGACAGACCAAGTCCAAGTATAGAATTGAGGATAGAGATAACAAGAGTTAGACTTGTACTTTCATATCCTGACCTGATCACCACCATCATTAGACAATGAGTAGTGAGAGGGAAAACCACATAATAAATCCTGACACGGATATCTATCATCATTTTTTTCACACTGACGATATGACTGTGTAGATGAACCTATCTTTCACTCCTTTCAACTTTACGGGCTTGTTTAACCTTTTTCCTCTTCCTTTTCCAGCCTAAGCCAATGAACCCACAAAGTAACGGTTTTTTGAGTGTTCGTTACATCACTCTCTCGTTAACTAGGCTGATGGAGAAATCAAACTTTGCCTGTCTTTCATACACCGAGTTATGTATTGAGAGCTATGCACGTTCCGCTCTTTTCCCTTTCATAATAAAAAAAGGGTTTGGTTTTTATTTCAGAATAAAAGAGGAAACAAGAAGGACTCTTTGTGTATTGCTCTTTTGTGTTGTAAGAGAGCTCCACTTGATGTAAGGTGAATGGTGAATCCTTCATCTTTTCCCCTTGACGTCGTTCAGCTTTCAGCCCCAGTTAGGAAATAGTGTAGGCCAGCATAATCATCGTTTTTTTACAAGAAAGTAAATTGCTTGTTCTTGTTCGTTATTTTCCTCCTGTTGGAAATGAGAGGCTCGGCGTTTTTCTCTCTGCTACAGTTGAAAGTATATAAGAATGGGGATGATAAGAATGGAGAGGAGCACAAGGTTCCATGCAAATGAGAGAAAACTGCTCCCGTATCTTGATCTATCTTTTCTCTTTTTACTTTCTCTCTCCCTCTCTCCAGCTATATCACAATTCCAGGGCTTCTTCTGGAGAAAGCATTTCCTTGATCCATTATTCTTATTCATACGTGCATGAAAAAAAATTTTCCTCTTGTTTCTCTCTCCCCTTCTCTCAGATCTTTATGTCGCTCTGTTACTCTTTCCCTTTTTTTCTGGAGTGGGTGGTGGCCCCGTAGTTAGTTAGGCAAGGCAGGTTCCACCTAGATGTGTGTTGGAGACTATGAGGAAGCACTTTGGTAGCTATTCTGCCTACAAGATAAGCTTCGAAAGGGCACGGCGAAACGATAGCCATAGATAGATGGGAAGCGATCACGATCACCATCGTCATCATGATCATCAGTGTTCCATTCTTCTATTGATACTGCATCAGCACCAAGCTCAGGCACATAATCGACATGATATATGCTTTTTGTACAGGAAGACTATTTTTTCCTAGAAAAATAAGCTACAAGCTGGAGTGAATAGTGAATGATGAGAAGAATGGCTACAGCAAAAAATATTTTTTGCTAAACTTGTACTCTATTATTGTTAGAGAAAATACAATGTAGAATGATGATGAGGAGGGGATGGATCTCGCTGTCTCTAGTTGATAAGACGGAATGGCATTGATGATAGCGGTAGCCTAAGCGGTTTTTAGGTTTGGCCATGTAAGCCCCACTATCAATGACTCTTTTGGATGTCTCCAAAGCGCCGTATGAGAAACAAGAGCGTGAGTCTCACGCCGTGAGAGCCTTGGACATACAACCATGGACACTTTTTTCTACTGTGCTCAGGAGGAGAGAGACAAGAAAAAGTGCACATCTCATCATTCTTATTCTTTCCGAGTAAACGTGTCACCAGAGAATAGTGGAGGGAAGAAAAGGGGAAAAGTTGTGTGGAGATGGGTATGTGGTTCATTTTCCGGAAGAGTGCTAGAGCTCCTTCCATTCTCTCTCTTTTTATCCGCGACCACCACCAAAAAAGATTCCAAGACTAATAGTAATATACACACACTTGTTCACTTGTTCACATCAAGTGAAGTTAAGTAATGGTGGTGGTGGTTACTCTATTCGTCCATGGGAAAGTAGGAATGATGATGGTCTAAATGGAACTTCTTGGTTGGCTATCATTGGTTAGGGTTAGTTTCAGGAAATTTACTTTCCTTCCAACTTCACATACATAACGAGAAAGAGTGGAACACTTTAAGGATAAAAATAAGAAATAAACGTAGTCCTATATCCATTCCGGCCATTATTTGTGTATTTTTCCAGAAAACTATTATTCCTCTTCCCTCCATTATTATAGATATTATGAGTCTGTAATAGTGCAAATAGGCAGTACGCCATTTTTATATATGGCTTTTTATTTTTCAACCAAAAAAAATACACTGTTTATTCACCAAAAAAAAGAAAGAGAAACAAAACGGGGCTTGGGCCATTTCTCTCCTCCCATTTTTTTTATTATGGCTATGAATGATCTGGAGAAATGGCTATTGCAATGTCTGTAAAAAAGGATTGATAAAATATGATCTTTCTCTGTTGTCGTATTTTTTCTTATGCAAGTGGCCTCGGACCTCTTTTGCATGCATATGCATACGCATACATTTGAGATAATTTTTTTTTTACGAAACTACCATTTTTTACAATCCCTTTTAGTAAGTCAAAAAAGAGATAGAGTAGAAGAAAAAGCGAAACTATGTCGTATTTTTTATTAAGCTCGTTTCAAGAATAAGGGGAAAAGCTTTGAAAGTCGTTCTAAGGGATATTCCCATTTAATATGGCTCATAGTGTTGTATGGGAGGCTGGAGACTTATCATGATGCTCTTGAGCTAAGGCTCATCATTCCATTAAAAAAGATGTAAAACTGGTTACTCCATCCGTGATATTCGGATATGCACTCCTACATCCCCATTCCCATTGTCTCCAATATAATCATTACTTTCATTACTCTGTTGCTCCGAGTGCGGATATAGTTTTTTCTCTCGGTGTAATGTAAAAAGGGATAGTTTTTTTAGAGAAAGAAAAAGAAAAATTAGGATAAAGATTTCCCATAGTAGTGACTAGTGGTAGTGGTGATGGCATAGTTGGTAGGTATAAGTAAATACGGTTAAAAGTTTTTTTCTCTACTCTAAAAGTACTCTATTTAAAGGTTGAAATATTCTAACCAGAAAGTATTATTAGTCCTTGTGGAAAGAGAGAAGAAAAATGAAAGTGGCTGAATCTGAATGACTTTTCTTTCCTCCATTTAATAGACTCCTCACTGGTTATTAACGGTGGGCAACATTAGATGGTTGGATTTCCTTTTGGTGCGTAGTTAATTTTGTTGCGTGCTGTTAAGCCAGTGTAGTAAGTGTGGAGAACAAGGCGGTTTCTCTGTGAATGACTGGAGTTTCTTGGCTTTTGATAGTCTCTCTTGGAGAATAGCTTTTTGGCTTTTGGAGGAATATCAAAGTGGGTATGGGCATGCATCAGAGTCGGTTTTTCTCTTGGCGTTGCAGCTATCATTTGATAGGATGGGATGATGGGGAAAACGCTAATTGAATGGGAATTAAATGAAATGAGTAAAGTCGTCTTCGTTCTAACGATATAGTTCCCTGGCGTTCTGCTAAACCCTTAGCCATACATTTTTATAGACTACTTTTGAGAGAGAAAAAAACTAGATGAGAAAATCTCTTTGCATGTAAAATGTTATATGTAATGCGGCACTGTGGCTTCGCTCTGGTAAAAAAAAAAACTGAATAGATTAGGAAAAAGGAGGTTAGAATATTTAGGTAGAGTTTTGGCTCTTGGTAATCATGATCATGTTAGTTTTTAGCTTATTCCATATTATTACTTTGGGACAAAGAGGGAATGAGATGAGGATTGATGATAAGGTTTATCTTAAAGGAAGAGGAAAAAATCAGGGCTTTTGTTGGTCGCTTCTGGAATGATGATGATATGGCTATGTGGCTAGTTATTCCGGTATATGTGGAGAGGCTGTAGGGACTCTTTAAAAAAGTTTTTCCCCTTCATTTCCCATGAGACTGGATATTTTTGTAGGGAAATGCTTCTCTGAGAAGACTTCACCACCTCCGCCTTCAACCATAGTAGCCATGCGAAGAAGGTTGAGCATGGAGACCATGTACAGTTAATTTGTATTGCTACAACAACTAGTCCATTTTATGATTATTATTGGCTATGAATTAATAACAAAAGTCCACGCTTTGGTGGGATGCTCCGAGAAGAAGGGAAACGATTTCTTTCGAAATTATGAGAAGTCTCCGTGCTCTTCCCGTTTGTCTTTTTTTCTGAGAAGCATGAGTAGAGTTTCGTTTGCGAAAAAGAGTAGTTGAATTTGTTTTTTAGGATCATGATTAGCATGATAAAAAATTTTAGTTTGGAAAGTAATTAGGTAGATTGTTTCATCCTTTGATTGGAAGAAAGCGTTTAATTTGTAGTGCTTTAAAATTGTGATTTTTTCGTGATTTTCTGTCCCAGATTGGAAAAGATTTTCTTGGTAGGAGTCTTATTGGTAGGAGAAATTTTCGTTGTATAGTATTAGGTTTTTTGCTTTAAGCTTGTACGTGATCTAGTTGAAGAGAAGAGAGCTTTTTATGTCTAATGAAACTACTAATTTGATTCTGATATCGCGAGAGCTGTAGGATTGGAGGAATTGATTTTTTCTTTGAAATTGCTGTGAGGTCTGGAGAGAAAGCTAGCCGAAGTTGAAGATGGTAGGTTAAAGATAGAAGGGTAGTATGTTGCCATGATTGCCCCTTTTGTGAGTGGAAATGGGATGAGTGTGTGGGGTGGTGTGTGAAATTGTTCGTTTATTTTTCGTTTTTTCGGATCTTGATCTTCAAGTTTGTGTGTTCTTTTTCTCTTTCAGTCTTTAGAGCCGGAAATGAGTCCAATAGCTGTTGAAATGAACGGAAATGTGAGTGGAGGCGAATTAACGAACTCAAAGAGCAGCATGGATAGCTACACGGATGATAGTGCAAGTGAGCCTGGAAGTCAGCCAACATCGGCTCGACCCATTTCGACATCAACCCCGATTGACCGAAGTCGTGATGGGAGTGAGCAGCCTCTCAGCTCCAGTACGAGTGGGGATGGGTTCGTGTCCTCGTCATCCTCCTCTGCGCCAAAGTTTGGAACTCTGATTCCCAACCGGATCTTCGTTGGAGGGATCTCGTGTCAAACTACGGAGGACGAGTTGATGCAACTTTTCTCAAAGTTTGGAGCGGTTCGTGGGACAAAGATAATATTGGATCGGGCTGGGGTGTCGAAAGGCTATGGATTTGTTACTTTTGAAACGGAAGAAGAGGCCAAGAGACTTTGTAACTCGGTAAGTAGAAATAAAAGTCGATTACGATTACTCTCCCCTTCTCCCAAAAAAAGAGTTTATTGGAGAGAGAATCAAAGACTTTTGATCCGAGCTTTTAACTATATAAAATCACTTTTTCTTTCACAGGCTGTCGAGCCTATTATTCACCGGGATCGTCGTCTCAACATTGCCCCTGCTGTGAAGAAACAGGTATTAAAAAGTATTTTCTGATCTGAGGGGAGAGCCTCTCTCCTTTCGCCCTACGTGCTTTCATGAAATATTCATTTACCCTCTTGCTTTCTCCACTTTGATAAACAGCAGCCTGTTGGCCGACAAGATATTCCTTTCACCTCTCCGATGGATGCTCTCTCACCACCACCACCTTACGATGGCACTTCAGTCTACTTTCCGCAGACTGCCCAGACCCAGTTTTATGCGCAACCGAGTCCCCTTCCGGAGCCATTCTTCGCTCAGACTGCCGCTGCATTCTGCCCAGGACCCTTACCGTCGACTTCACTCCCGTCTTTTTACTCTTCTACTACGGCTGGTCCTTCCCCATCCGGTCCTGTCTGCTACATGCCTCAGCAGTTTCAGCAGTTCCCTCAAGTGAGTTGTCAATTAGCCCAAGTAATTAATTACAGTTGACATGTATTCAGGTTAATTAATTGCTCTCTTGTGTATACAGCTTGGCCCTTGCCACAACCATTGGCCTACTCCCCCTCCGGCAGGTGGATTGAATGGGAATGGAAACGTTAATGGTCCATGTCAGTGGCGCTGGGTGACTCCCGGAGGTTAGGTCTAATTTTGCATATCATCGCACGAATTTTATTTGCATCTGAAAGGTCCAACCTCCACTACCGTCGACTTTACATCTAACAATCTTTTTTCTTAATTTGCAGATGTCACCCCAACTAGTCCATCGCTCCCACCCCCGTCATCATTCCCTGCGGCTTTTATGCACCACTCCTGTCAAAACAGTAACGGCCAAACTATGCATCAACCGACTTCGTTCCCGCACTTCCTCAACTCTTCACCAGCTGCAGCTGCGGCAGCCGCCGCCTCCTCCTACGCATCCCCGGATCAAGTATTCTTCTTGAACTCTTGTGTTGTACCTCAGCCTCATTAGTGAACCACCTTTCGAGCAAAGAATAATCAACCAAATTAATTATTATTTTTTTATAGTTCATTGTAATTACTGTTTGCTAATTGAGCAGAGTCCTTTCCAATTCTTTGATTCCAAAATTGTATTATTTTTGCTATGCAGTTATTGCGTTTCGGTGTATGGTGGTGAGAGAAAAAGGAAGTTTAAACGGTACAGCTTCTTCATTTTGATACACAAAACTTGAAAGATTTGAGGTGGAATTAACTTGAAATGAATTAATTATATGTAATGAGCAGCTAGTAATTTTCCAATGAGTTTACTCATTTTCTCTTTGTATTCGAAAAAAAAACTTTAATTGTAACTCTTCTATTATGAGAGGAAGGTATGAAATCTTTATAATTGGCTAAAATATATATCAAAATAAATAAACATGAAATGATGGATACTCTTCGCATTAAATCGTGTATTTAATTATAATTATAAGAGAAGAAAGCATCATGATTTTCTACTAAAAACTATTATGATTGTGTATTAAAATATAAATATCTTAATTGCGGAATTAAAGTGCAAACTATCGCATGTCAAAAAAGAATCATAACCCAGCATGTAAACGTATGAAAAGCTGTATTATTATAAAGTGCAAGTGCAAAACTAATCATGATGTAAATCGAATGGTGCTTTAATTCCGGAAATGAGGTATTTATAGAAAGTATAATTTGTAAAAAGAAAATTAGATACGTAACGTGTAATACGATAAATGATATAAATATGTGAAAGATAAATACAGAAAAAGGATATAAAAATGATGTAGAATTAGTATAAAATGATATATGTCAAAAAGACACAAGTAATAATAATCTGAAAGCGTGCATAAACTATTACTAAAAACTAATTAATCAAAATCAAAATGCAATGAAGGAAAACATGCGATGAATAAAATCAGTATCAATAAAATTCGTGTAAAATTATTCCGAGAAACGTAAAACCAAACAGGCAGAAAGAATTTCATAGAAGAAAATGCAATTCAATTCCTCAAGTTGAGGACCTCAACCATTCCAACAACCTTTGCCCTAATATCACACTATCCTGCTCACTTATCAAATGCCTAATTTTCTATTCAGCTCTACAAATTAATTCATTTTCATGCTATTTTCTAGAATCATATACCAAGCCAAGCTACAAGTTGCAGCCTACAACCCCATTCATATCTTAAGACAAAGAATAAAAGGGTTGATGAAAATGAAACTGATTGTGAGAGTCGACTAGACTATCATGCAGCGATCATGTGAAACTATTTATGATGCAACATGTAAAGGTATTTTTATGAGAAGCTTATCATTTTGCCCAACCAACCCAAATACATTCATTCACTAGCTCAAAGCTCATTCCATTTTGGACCTTTGCCTTCTGCACCTCCACCGGCCTTGTATCGGGTTTAGATCATAAACAACAACAGTTGATCCTGACACTTATCATCTAACTGTCAAGCCAACTACTGTCATTAGTTAAATGTACGTTTAGTTAACTGTTGAGATAATTAGGGTGACAGTTAGAAAGGTTCATTAAGCATTCCAAAATTGACAGTAGTGTTAAAATAAAGAGCAAAATTCCTGTTGATTAGTGATAGATTTTTACAAGCACATGTTCTTGGAGTGGAGGTGAGTTGGAGGAAGTAGGGGAAACTATTCTGATTCCATCTGCACCTGTTTCGCGAAATTAGAACGAGTTTTCCTTCTTGGTAGAGCCAATATGTTTGTGTAGCGTGTGAACAAAGTGGAATTAATTAAAAAGTCGTAAAGGTAAATGGATTTTATGTACATTTTTATTACTTTTCGCAAATAATAGTCATTTCGTGGTCATTTCGTAATTAAATGGTCACCATTTTGTATGTTTTAGCAAGGATTCAGTCGGTGTCGGTCCTGTCCTGTCGGTGTCTATGATTTGAAGCTGTGACGGCTGACAATGGGTTCGAAAACTAAGCATAGCTATGAAGAGGTCAAGGAGGACTTGGGTTCCAGGATCCTCATAATTGATGGGGCAATGGGGACCATGATCCAAAGGCACAAGTTGGAAGAAGCCGACTTTCGTTCCGAACGGTTCAAGAATCACGAGAAAAATCTGAAGGGCAACAATGACCTGTTGGTGTTGACTCAGCCGAGGATTATTGTAGATATTCACAAAGTATGAGATTTTAATTTGATTAGTCATGTAATTGTGAAGTAGGAAATCGTTTCTGAGTCTCTGACGATGGTTATTGATCATTTATAGGATTACTTGAAAGCTGGAGCTGACATTGTTGAAACGAACACCTTCAGTGGAACCCGAATTGCTCAAGCGGACTACGGTTTGGAGTATTTTGCGTACGAAATTAATTTGGAAGCTGCCAAAGTTGCTAGACAGGCTGTTGAAGAATACATAAAAGAATCTGGTTGTACCACTCGGAAGTATGTCGCAGGGGCTTTGGGTCCTACAAATCGAACTTTGTCAATATCGCCATCGGTGGATAAGCCACATTATCGAAATATCAGTAAGACATCTCTAAATCCAATAAATCATTCAAAGATTTAGTCATTAATTAACAATATTTTAATCGATCTCTTTCAGCATTCGATGAACTTGTCGAAGCTTACAAAGAACAAGCCAAAGGCTTATTAGATGGGAATGTGGATATCCTACTTGTGGAAACGATTTTCGATACGGCTAATTCCAAAGCTGCGATATTTGCGATTAAAACCTTGTTTGAAGATGAAGGTTATGCTCCCTGTCCAATCATGGTTGGTACTTTGGTTTTTCGATTGTTTAATACCATTTCGATGATAATAAAATATTTTTTCTTTAAAGATTTCGGGAACAATTGTGGACAAAAGCGGTCGAACTTTATCTGGACAGACTTCAGAAGCATTTGTAGTTAGCGTCTCACATGCCGATCCTTTGTGGTAATATTTGAATGTTGACTCAATTAATAAATCATTTTGAGACTATTTACAAAAGTAATTAACAGATTGTCTCGTTACATTTTACAGCATTGGTTTGAACTGTGCTTTAGGAGCGGATGAAATGCGTCCATTCATTGAACGAATTGGTCAAATGACGGATGCGTTTATATTATGCTACCCAAATGCAGGTACAACATCAATTAGCCTTTAGCTATATGAACTTTTAGTCACATTCATTAGAATTTACTTAAATTCATTACTATTTATAAATCTTTGACAGGTCTACCAAACACGTTTGGTGAATACGATGAAACTCCAGAAATGATGGCGGAGACACTTCGACAATTTGCTGTCGATGGTCTGATAAATCTAGTTGGAGGATGTTGTGGAACAACGCCTGATCACATTCGGTAATAAAAATAATTTATAAGCATTCTTTTATAACCTTTGGTAAGGTCATTACAATGAACTTGTATTACTTTGTTTGAAGGGCAATTGCAAACGTCATGAATGGAATAAAACCAAGACCTCCATCACAAAAGCTATTCGCAAACGACATGCTTCTCTGCGGGCTAGAGCATTTTCGGGTTGGAAAGAACACGAACTTCGTCAATATTGGAGAGCGATGTAATGTTGCTGGATCAAGGATGTTTTGCAGGCTTATCAAAGACGGCAAATATGATGTAAGACTAAATTCAAGATCAAAGACACTTTCGCTTTATGCCTCAAAGACTAACAAACTAACAAAGCTATTATCAAGGTAAGATTTTATTCTGGCTGAAGTTAGTTGGGTATTATCCATCATAATTTTGCAATTTTAGAATAAATGTCCCGGATGCAGAATAAGTGGAGGTGTATCTAACGTCTCCTTTTCATTCCGAGGAAATGATCTTGTTCGAGAAGCCATGCATTCCGTGTTTCTCTTTCATGCAATCAAGTCCGGGATGGATATGGGTATAGTTAATGCAGGAAACTTGCCAGTTTACGTTGACATAGACCCTCCCCTTTTGAAAATGTGTGAAGATTTAATTTTCAATAGAGATCCTGAGGTAAGCGCTAAACAGTTACCAAGAACGTTAACTCTCAGAAACAGTGCATATCTATACTTTTAATGACTTTTAAATATTAGGCAACCGAGAAAATCCTGCAGTACGCTCAGTCGCATGGAAAGTTGGCAAAGAAAGAAGACAAAACTGAAGTATGGCGAGACAATGATGTGAACGATAGACTGTCATACGCATTGGTCAAGGGCATTGATAAATATATCGTTGAAGATGTGGAAGAAGCTCGTCAAATGTTTCCTCATCCGTTGAACGTGATAGAAGGGCCGCTAATGGATGGAATGGGACAAGTTGGAGATTTGTTCGGAGCTGGAAAGATGTTTCTCCCTCAAGTTATCAAATCGGCCAGAGTTATGAAGAAGGCTGTGGCTTATCTTATCCCGTTTATTGAAGAAGCCAATGAAAGCAGTCAAGCAGTACGTTAAAAACTTTTAACTTAAAATTACCCATATTGAATATAATGAACTGTTATTTCTACAGTCGAGCCAAGCCGGTATAGTTGTTCTTGCAACGGTGAAAGGCGATGTTCATGATATCGGGAAGAATATCGTCGCAGTTGTGTTGGGTTGCAACAACTACAAAGTAATTGATCTTGGCGTTATGTGCCCGTGCAATAAAATCTTGGAGACAGCAATAGCAGAGAAAGCTGATATCATCGGTCTTTCCGGTTTGATCACTCCGTCTTTGGACGAAATGATTCACGTGGCGAAAGAAATGGAAAGGTTGAATTTTAAAGTTCCACTCCTAATCGGAGGAGCTACTACTTCCAAACAGCACACTGCGGTTAAAATTGCGCCCAGATATACTCAACCGGTTGTCCATGTTTTGGATGCTTCAAAAAGCGTCACAGTGGTACGGTTACTTTAGTTAAATCCTTTGATTATTTTAGTTTTAATTCCAACATTCTACATAGACAAATGTCTTTTATTTTCAGTGTTCGGCCTTATTAGACCAAGTCAACAGGCAGGAATTCATTCAAGATATCGATGAAGAATACGAAGACGTCAGAGAAGATCATTACGAGAACTTAAAGGAAAGAAAATATTTGTCGATTGAGAAGGCGCGGGCCAAAAGACTTGTCATAAACTGGAACGATTTTTCAGTGAAAACACCTTCCTTTCTTGGAACAAAGACTTTCCGCAATTATCCTTTGACAGAGCTTGTGCCTTTCATAGACTGGAAGCCATTCTTTGATGTGTGGCAGCTTCGAGGAAAATATCCAAACAGAGGATATCCCAAGTTATTCAAT
>JAHZMU010002750.1:0-26804 GCA_027743725.1 Rambutsinella grinnellia | reverse complement strand
TCTAGAACAAACGGGCCAAATTGAAGAAAGCTACTGGTTCACGAGGCGGATTGGCACAGCAGTTGATGGCCCAAGGTTTATATAATCATTCAACGATACCACCCCGAGGTCCAGGTGAAGATTCGGACGAGGACGATGATGATGACGATTGTTAAGTAAAAATAATCAGAGTATTGATAAGTTTTACTATTCTCATGAAATTAGATAGTTTTGCATTATGCATTTGTTAATTAGTATGGCAAAACTTACCATTCTCATATGCCATTTAAGTATTAGCACAATTGTGCACTAATTTATTTCATGTAAATATTTCACATGGATTAATAATCGAGAGTTAAGCTGCAATAAAAATTAGTATTTATGTAGGTACTGTTCCTAAACCTTATCTTTAATTACACTGACCTGTGACATGCATAATTAAGCTTTGTAGTGAAATGTGAACAGTCACAAAAATTATCTGGAAATCTATAAGTAATGAATGAATGGGTTGAATAGAAATGTACACAATCTTGTGACTTATGAGAGTGTAAATATACCACATGTATATGTTCAATCCAGTTGTAAACGAATTGTAAAACACGCAGAAAAATAAACGAGATAAGAAGTTACAAAGGAAAAAGTTTCTTAATTTATTGCATAAACCCATACAGGAGTTATGAGCTGGATTGAGGTAAGAAGCAATAAAGCAATGTCAAGATTTTTGATATGGGTTTGTTATGACTGAGCCAAGTTGGCTCAGCCAACGCATTTCGGTTTAGTTTCTTGAAATAAATGGAACTCAGAGATTGTTTTTTAATCTAATGTTTAAGTTTTCCAAATTCAATCCATTTCAACCTTTAACGGCACCTAAATTGGATTTAATTTATATTTTTCTTTAAATTAATTATTCTTTTATTTAGCATTATATTTTTTTAGTTTTAGCCTCTTTTGCCCAAAACATTTCCCTTTACTTCTCCGCCAACGTTCATAGCCTCTCCATTACATATTTAATAGCCTATTGCAAACTCCCCTCTTGAATATTGAGCTTCCGCCAATTATGCAATTGCTGCTCTCTCCCACTCTTTTTTCTCCATAAAAAATGGCCCGAACGTCCATCACTCCCGTGCGGAATTCATCGAGTACTCAAAACTCAACCTGCGCCTATTCTCCAGTTACAAAGCGTTCCACTCCAGTACAAAAAATTAATGAAGACGAGAAAAGGGAAAAAAGCTGACATGACTGCAGACTTCCATTTTTTAATTTGGTCCAACATGAACATGCATGTAATTTCGGGATAGAATAGCAAATCAAGTTAATATTAAAATGTCTTTCTCCATTTCTAGAGAGCTCAATGTTTTCACAAAGAATACACACCTGATTACATGATGATTTTTTAAGGGCAAAGCTCTCTCATGAGAACGTAGCGAATATGATTAAAGCCACGGTACACAAAAGAATGGTCAATGGTCAAACATGCAAGAGGAAATATAAAAGTTCACGAAACAAAGTATTATTGTAGTAGTGTGAGTGAGTGAACACGAGCAAATGCCCTATGTAGCACCCACACGGGTGGAGAGAATTATAAACGGGGGAAATTTTCATCTCCGTAGGTGGCATCTAGAGCGTTGCATGCGATTCATCATAATAATCATAACAGTCATCATACCAAACACAACTGCTTAGTTAAGCACGGTACATTTATATTAGCTTAATAATGATATAATTTGAGAAAGTATATGGAGTCGAGACAGGCTCCCCGAAAACCTTTGAATTAGTTAGTGCTTCGGAGAGAGAGAGAGAGCATACCCATTAAATAGAGAGAATGGAATGACTTTATGATTTTAATAATCCATATAAGATAAATGGAGAATGACTGGTTTGACACCTTATCAACTAAATGGATTATGTGAGTGGGTGGGGAATGTTGAAAATTTATGCAGAAAAGAGATGATCCTGTATTAGTTAATTAGCTTTTACGGTCGGGATCAAGATTTTTGCCCTTACTTTGTTTCTTAATAGACAGGGACGTATAAAATTAGATAGCTTAAGAAAAATTAACACTTGGGATGCTCCCCTAAATATTTTTCTTCACCCTCGCATTTTTTCAGGATGCATCACAGATTCTATACACTCTTCCCCGAGTTGCTGAGTAATTTTTACACTTGCATGCAATGACACGTTCTGAAAGCGGGTCCCCTTTCTACATGGAATAATATTTTTGGGGGAAAGTATAAAGAATGGAGCGTATAATTTTTAGAAGAAGCCACAACGGAGGGGTCGGAGTATCGACTTTTCCTCTAAATTGAATAGGGGAAGGCTCATCGTTAACACTCATATTCCCAAGTGCAATGCAAATGTTATTGGTGTCTTGTTCATGTCACATTCTTTATTGGCACAAGCTGTGTGAGAAAACCAACTCACCACAGAACATTCAAAAGTGCATGAAAGTAGCTTTGCCTTCGAAAATCTCGTTTCTCAAAAACCAATGCAGATTGTTCTAGTCATGTCATGTCATGTATTTCTTGTTAAACATCTACTTCTATTACACCAAATCTACTCACTCATTCACTTCACTTTTATTTAATTTATTACCATTTCTATACTTTCTTCCCCTCTTAGCCCTTTTATACTTTTTCATCTGTTTTCACCCCTGATAAAATTTTCCAAACATTTTCTCTCATTATGAACGTTGTCATTGCATAAATTATTTAACCTTATCGTATTACATGTCGAAATGCTTTGCTATTTTAGAAACGTCGTGTGTGGCTTGAATAATTACCCTTTTGGAACGTGCTCATGTCAGCAATTTTAACTCAAGAACAAATTGTGCAAAAATAGCAATTAGAAGAGTAATGGAATCATTCAGAAATGGATAACAGTCGAAGTTCGGTAAAGTCAATGGGGAGCATTTAAATTGCTGATTTTTTTCCTTGAAAGGAAACATTAAAGAAAATGGCCAATCCCATTTATTAAATTATAAAAATTTGCAGATAACAGATGGAATTCCACTAGAGTGAGAGTACATAGTTATTCTCACCACAAACTATTCCAAAACTGACATCTGACATATCTATATTTTCTTTATAGAATTAATTATTATTCTCAGCAATTCTCTTTCCCATTTTGCTCTAGAAAAAAATAGTTCCCTTTAAGCTAAAGCTGGTTTTTGACAAAGCTAATCATCCAGACTTGCTGACTCTTTTTCGTGTGTGAGAAAAGTTTTCGCCAGTGGGAGCTCACAAGCCCCTTAATCATCTTTGCGAAAAAAATATTACTACTGTGTGGTAACAGTGTGGTCACTGTTGACTATGCAAAAACAAGATAAAACTCATCTCATTCCATTGATTGAGATTAAATAGCTAGTTAGTTAGGTAAATTACCATGTTCAGCGGCTTCTTGATACGACCTACCGCAGTCTTCCTAGTTGGTATAGAATGGATAAAAAAGTTGAATGAAATACACAAGAAGGGATGGAAAGTGGCCGGCCAGAGGAGAGCACGCAATTTCATACATTTTCATACTCTTCTTCTATAAAACTAGTTAATATGCATTCAACACATCACGCACGATTTGGGATGGGAGGAGGAAAGTATTATCCGATCTAATAAAGAGGAACAGGGAGATGCCGAAACTAATTCATATTTTGCAGAGAGATAAATGGACTCTGAAGTAGGCGGGTAGATGAGATCGTATTCGCAAGGTGGCAAAGCGTGATGGAACGATTATGCGAAATTAAATAATAATTTTTGAATTCGTAGATAAAATTTATTTAATCACAAAGTATCACAATCTGTTCCATCAACTATTACGCCATAAGTGTGTACGACGACCTTGCCTTCTTGACGAGTTCCAGAAAAGATGGGAACGACATGGGAGCCAACTCTCGATATCTCGTGAAGCTTGATGTGAGCATTTCCAATGTGCTAAAATAAAAAATAATATTTAATTTCTCATCTTAAATTCGGTGAAAAATATTTGCTTACGTAATCATTAGGTTGCTTGTCGTTTCTCGTGTCATCATCAAAAGCTTCAATGACCAGTTGCTATTAATTAAATTAAAAATTAAAATACTATAAAAATGGTAAAGAGAAATTATTTACTTGGGTCAAATCGCCGTGATGAATGACTTGGAATGTTTCATCAAAGTCTTTTGTAATTACACTAAAGTACGTATCGGTCTCGCCCTGCTTAACTCCATTACGCCAGACTCGGAGGTAGACGTCAGAAAAATCTGTTGAGAATAAATAGAAAGGGTAATTAAAAGTTAAAGATAAGTAGGAATTTAAAATTACCAGCTTCGTCCTTGGAATCGTCGAAGTCTGGAATGTCCCTGTAAAAAAATAAGATGGTTAGGACAAAAAATTTCATTAATTAAGGCGTGCGTACTGGACTCCAAGTCTGAAATTGATTCTCCAAAGGGTGTGTTTGGACAATGCACGGCCTTTGGCTCTTGTCATTGCGCGATCTTTATTCTTATTTTTGTCCTTGTTTTTCGATCCGGACTCGGAATCAGGAATTAAAATTGCTATTACCATAAGGGTCAATAGAGATAATTTAAAAGATGCCATTTTTACTATTATATAAACGGGAGAAGGGCAGAGAATTGGCTAGGTGCTCGTCTTAAATTTAAATGAGGCAAAAAAATTCCTGTGTCAAAGTGAATAAGTATTAAAATCCGTTAAATATCTATTGTCTTGATGCATTGACATTGAAGATGACGTTTAGGAAGTTGAATTATTGATAAAATGCAATACGTATGGGAAGCCGGATTTGAGCAGATAAATATGACGTTTGATTATTAACGCAAATAAATGCGCAGTTAATTTACGTAATCCACTTCCGGTGACAGTTACGTAAAAGTAAAGGGTTATCTGTGTATTACTTTGATAAGGGAAATATTCCTAAAAGGTCTAGCTTAGCTCGTATATGACCCAAAGCTCGTATTAAATCTCTTGAAGGTATGCCGAAATAAAAGCCTTTCGATGTGTTATAATCACAACGATAATTACAGATGTACAGCGTTTTCTCTCTCTCCTCAAACCAGATTTTTCTACCAAGGTAGTAATCATGCGCCAAACATCACACCTACACGCCAACAATACTAGTCCAGTTTGATTCAAGTAGTTGATATAATGATGGTGTTATGCTATCGATAAAATGATCGCAGAACTAGAATTTTCAAAGCTATGAAATCACTTAACTTGTAATCACTACTTGCAAATATATTTCCTATAAGATTACTCAAGAAATTAGTTTGTTATTGTAAAAATTATGATTGAACCGTTCCAATTTGTGTTCTCTTTATAGTCTTTCCAAGCTTGGAAGTGATATGAATTGTAATTATTAGATGACTGTAGGAAATACGGTTTGAAAAAGGCGGCAGTGAAAGAGGCAGATAATTAACTCCTTTTAAGTTAGTCATTAGCCGCATGCAATTCTCGTTAAGAGTTTCATTTCTCAGTTAGTTCATTCCTCTTCATCCTGAGGCGAGGTGCAGCCGTGCAGGATAGTCTTTGCTTAAAAGTGTGAATTTAGTTCATGCTTGAATTGAAATGAGTACTTTCCTAGGATCAAAATGGCTTATTGAATTACGTGTGGAAAAATGGATTCGTGCGGAGAGGTTCATGCCCACCTTGGTAGAGAAAGGATTGCGAATGGTTTGAGAAATATAATTAGGCATGCTAAAAATTCATACCTGAACGTAGGCAAAGGCTAAGGAGAAAGTAAAAATAGAACTTAAATAGTTTGTTAGTCGCATGATCATGGAACCATTTTGAGCTGTTCTCTAAGGCTATTGTAAAAGCTAGAGTAATTAGATTACAAAACCTTTATTCTTTGCAACTTCCGGTCAGTCTAAAACGGTTTGAAAATAAATATTTAATTGCGCTACCACTTTTCTTTAATTTTCGTGCCTATTTAATTACACTGTGCCAATTATTAATGAGAGAAACTGTAAAATGAGAGCGTGTTTTGTACAGAAGAAACCTGAATTGGAAATCGTCATAAATTTTTGATTGAGAGTTATGAAGGCTTAGAGCAAAAAACGGCAGCTTTTATCATTTTCCTTGCTCCACTTCAACTTGATTCCTCTCTAAATAAAGTTTTATAGCTTTTCATAATTTGTTGTCTTAATTTAAAGGGAGCCAATCATTTTTAAATTCATAATTTGGGTAAATTAAGCACGTGCATGTAAATGGGAGCAACTCTTAAATAAACTATAAAACTATAATTGGTTTACAATGCAATCAATGCGACTGTTTAAAAAGTAATAAAACTATTTTTACAACTTTCAATAAAATTTTCATTAAACCTTTGAAAATGAAAGAAGTTACTCGTCATCAGTCATGATTCGCCAACCCATTCCCTCCCAACTTGCGCCACCTCCAATGAAAAACATTTAAGTTTAATGAAATGCAAGGCAGGAAACACTAATAAATTGAATTGTCAAAGTAATTAAAGGTGGAATGTACAGATACAGACAGAATCATCCCCCTTCATACAATTTTTACATAATTTGCCAAAAGCTGATGTTTATTATGCAAACAACGTTGGTTGTCGATATCAAAATGAATCTTGATAGTGGCCATTACCCGAAAAATTTCTCCATCAAAATAGCTTCTTTAAGCCATTATCACTTTGTTGCCTCCTACTCATCTCATATAATAAATTTTCTCCCCTTGAGCCAAAACTCATCGAGAGATAGCTGGAATTTTTGCAAGGATAGTGAACTGGACTTATCTCTAAAACAACTTTGAACAACTCCTCTTATCTTGTACTATTATTTATGCTACATGAAATATCTATATCCACTCTGGCATCCAGACCAAACTGCATAAAATTGCTTTAAAAACTAGATGCAAATTGAGGATTAAAAAGGGAATTTGTGCGGTTTAGTTTAAAGAACGAATTTTTATAAAGCCATCCTTTTTATAATGCAAAATGGGAAAACTGGAAAGTTATAAATGGCAGGTTGATAATCGGAGATAAGGTTTTCAGCTGAAACGAGAGTAGTTATTATATAAGAGGGTAGCCTACTGGCTTTAAGTGATAAGAGTATACTCATAAAAGGTTTGAGGTGAAGACGGAGCAGATACTCGTCGAAGCATTAGTGTCACACTGACAGACAAATGAGTGTTGGGATGATCTGCGGTGGCAACGTGTGTGGTCCTCTATCTCTCCATCTATACCGGAGAGAGGGTTGAGGAAAGGGTTGGAAAAAGATATATCGAACCCCTCTTTTATAAGAGCAAAAATCGCTAGCTAATACGAGGGCAAACAAACTGTTAAGCTGGAGAGATCGGAATCATCATCACCATCGATCGAGCAGCAGCAGCCGGTCTTCCTCCTAATAACAGTTTTATGTAAAGTAACCAGCCTAAGTTATTGTGTTGTAAGCACATCCTTTAAAATTTGCCACTTTCCGATAAAGAAAAACCTTTTATTAGATATAAAAAGATAGGCCTGAAGGGATATGAATATTTATACCTTGTTAAAATATAAAAATGGACTGGACAATGGGCACTTAACTTGCCAAAAATTGCAATTTTGCAATCTTAATTATTCCTCAACAACTTTTGGTAAATTGTTGACCACTGGCCTATATCTTATCTTTCCCACGGCATTCCAATTTCCAATATTTTACCTAAATTGGGGTAATAATTATTAATTTTATTTGCTCCTCGTCATCCAGGCACACCTAAGCGGATACGTACAGGTAATAACAGTCTATAAAAGCAATTGTAAACGTATCCGTTTACCTTTTATGACTCATCACCTTTCTCTCCCCCGAACAATGTGCGAAGGTAATAAAAATCGCTCCTTGAATAGGAAGATGGATGGTGACAGATGACAAACAACGACTCATCGTAGGGTTTTGTGAGGTCCTCTTATATTGTTACTCTTTTTTGCTGATTCAAAGGCAATAATCATTACTTGAGTAATGATCCAGGTAAGCACGTAAGTAGTTATGAGGGCTATTATCATATAATAACGGGCACAATAGATTTTTTTTTTGTGAATTGCGATGATTGAACTCGTTATGTCGTTACCGACCTCACACGAAAATATGGAAGCGGTTTATCGTTTTATATGAGCACGTTCATTGATGTATTAGTAATCATATTGTAAAGGTAAGTGAACCTTGTTTGAAAATAATTTTCCCATGATTGGAAGAAAAGCTTTGGACACACCGCATTTCCATTTTTATGACTTGTTAGAACAAATAGATTGACCGCTCATGCTCTTCTAAATCAACCTCAATCTAAAAGAAAACGGCAGGAGCAAATTGAAATACTAACGAGAATTTTAAGATGAATTCTGTGATTTTTTATTGATTTTTTCTCGATGAAAACATAAAAGAAAGCCGATCAATTTGAGGGAAAACTAATGTTTTGTGTAAAAAATTTGTGGGGAAAACACGCAAATATTTTAAAGCTTTTCAATGCCGAGATTTATACATGAAATGTATCATTTTGCGGTCTTCTGATTCTCATCTGAATATCTTGATGATGTACATGGATGTGTGTGGCTCGGAGTAATGACTGGAATATTGTTGATGTGTGGCAACGGCGGTCTGGTGACTGACTGTGACTTTTTAGCCAATTGTTCCCCGTTTGGCGTGTCCCTATCATTATTGAACTCTTTTATCAACTTTACATAAGATTGGCAGACGATTCAGAAATATGTGAAATGGATGTAGTTAGAGAGAAATCTCAGAAAAGACCGACAATAGCTGATGACTAGAAAGATAAGTGGACATTGAAAATTGATAGGAAATGGGATGATAATTTCTCGAAGATATCGTAATGATGACCAGTCGCATTTTATTAAGCCAATATTAAAGCGGATATTTTATTCGAAAAAAATGCTTCACATTTCATTCCAATATGCGCCAACTGTTGGTAACACACGGTTGTCACAAGTTTAATAAATAAAAAAGTTGCTGTATAATCTTTTTACCAAGTAGAATGTGAGTGACAGTGTGGCAAGCGTATGGCAGTCTACTCCTCTTGGCTAGCACTCAACTACTCGTTATGTAACGAATGGGGTTTGAAAGAGCGGGGAGATGCCACCAAGGAATTTGCAAATGAACCAGAACAAATTTATGAGCATTCTGTGGGCTCATGATAAAACTATTATTGGAGAATTGACTTAGTCCCTTGCAAATGGAAGTGGATGAGGTTACTTATTTGCATTCTACGAGATTGTTATTGCTCTTCATTGGATTCTTTTAGAGAGTTGAATAATGTTATTGGTTGGAAAGAACAAGTGACATGGTAGGGGACACAGTTGATAATGTAATCTAAGCTATTTTAACAAATTAGAATTTTTTACGAATGAAATGAATTTTTTCTGCAAAAACATATTAAAATTCAATCACTAAATCGTAAAATCTAATATCATTTTTCTCGTAAAAATAAATTGTTTCGACATCTTTTAACCTTTTTTGCAATTTCCCCTAAAAAGAGAACCATTCGGTATCATTTTCTTTTTGAAAATTATCAATCAAGTTAGAAATCGCGTTGATAATGCCCAAATTGTTATTTAATTTCTACCTTGTGACCACCCAATAGGGTTTGATTATCTCTAAATGAAATTGGTTAAGCATTACAGGAAAAGGACCAACTGGTTATAAGTATCAGCTATCAGTTAACATGAAAGATAAACTGTGGATTTTTCAAAACTCTTTTCAGGTCAAAAGTCAACATGGCCATTGATCTTTTTAAATTGACCATTCTTCCACTTCAGGCTCATTAAGTTAATCAGATATCAACAATAAATGTCAGCTCTTCACTTACCCCAATCATTGGTTGATTATCAAAAGTGATGCTGATGATGATCAACATTATTATCATTAGAAAGAGTATTGATATGACCATCAGCATCACCAAAATCAAACACTCTTCTTGTGTGATCCACACACTCTATTCATTTCACATTTGTTTACTTGATATTTGATTGGAAATTGGGAAATTGGAGTGGAAAGGGTAACATTTCCCCTTGAAGAGAGGAAACAGAATAAATCTGATCAGATCAAAATCTATTATTGTCGGAGTGGCATGCAGAAGTGAAATCCGTACAGTAATTGACTCGAATGCTCACACATAAACAGAGTCCGTATCAGGTCCATCTCATGATCCTTTTCTTAGGGTTGATAAAACTGGAAAGGATGAGCTTTGACATTCAATTTAATTTATTGAAAGGAAGCTATGATTTTACACGCTTGCCACATTTCAAGTTTTTCTATCAGCTTAATTAAATCATGATGAAGGCTTTGATGATGATATGATATCAAAAGGGGAAAAAATTTCTCAATTTATGAAAATGGATAGTTTAAATGGCATTGTTTCGGGGTGAAATATATTGAGTATCAGTTGGGGAAATGTGGAACGTAAAAGCAGATGGGTTTATTGGGTCTCTGGAATCGAATCGGGACAAGTACATCCATCACGGAGGGAAATAGCAGTGTACAACATTCCTGGTCTGTAAGCGGAGATAAGCGGAATGAAATGTAATTGGAAACTGTATTTGGTATTAAAGGGTGCAGAGAGAATGAAATGCAATGGTTGCATAAAAGAAAGTCATTTTTCACTATTCCGGTTTATATATAAAAAGCTCTGGTATAAAAGGGCTCATATAATGATGACAATTTTGTAGACTTTTGGGTGACAGGCAGGAATCTCATGAATGTGACGATGCTCATGTTTTATTGGAGTTACCCTTTCCCTCAGACATGAAATGGTGAGGGAAAAACTTGTTAACTTTACTAGATTATAAAAGTTTTTGTTTTGAGAGGATGAAAGAATATAATTGTTTCGAATTTCTTCTTCGCGTTTTTTTGCTTGACTTCATTACTCGGGAATTTTGGGACTTTAATCGAATGTTAGAAGGACAGATCTATCAAAGTCGGATCAAGCCATTGCTGGAGACTGGAAATACTGGAAGCGAGTGAGATGCAATCCCATTTAAAATAATAAGATGTTGTGTAAAAATAACTTCAAAAATATGCAGTGAAGAAAATTTTTAGAGAGCAACAATAGAGAGCTTTTCTCTTTTTATTCTATTCTTTCGTACTATAATTTAACATTTTTTCTGAACAAATATATACTCGTGTATATTTTTAGGTGTATCTCTGCAGAGCACAAAGAAAATTCTGCACCGAAGGCTATTTTTTGTTTTATGCACAATTAACTATTTATACATAGGAACTGTAACGCTTAACGAGGTTTAAATAATTTATAAATAAAAGGGTTGTAAGAAAAACGACTGTACAGTTTAGACTATCGCCGGGCTTTCTTTTTTATACATAAGTTATTCTACATTTTTTTTATTGATATCCAGCTTTTTGCATTAGGAAGCAAATTATAAATTAGGTAAAGTTGCATGGGTTGGTGGAAATGTGAGATTTACTGGATATTAAGTAGTCTACTGGCTTTTTTAATATTCCTTAAACTAATATTGCATCTGGGTTGATTTAATCAACCGTTGATCGTTTCGTTGCAAAAAGAAATGAGTTAAGCAGTTTTAGTGAGCGTAAAACTAAATGCTCTGCGAATTATTTTTGTCCGCGTTCAAAATAATTAATTTTACATCTGGGGCAAACTTAGCAGAGAAGCATCTCCTCATCTTCGTCAACGGGGATTGTAGAATGATTGTACAAACCTTGGGCCATGAGCTGCATTGCAAGCCCGTTCCGTTGCCCGTTTGACTTTTTCAGTTTGGCTCGTTTGTTCTGAAAAAAAGAAGGAAGCAAGTTAGAATGGCTTAGCTTAAAAATTGTATAAAATCTTCCAGATAAATGATAGTTTTTCTAACTTAAAAATTTAAATAAAATGCTTTACGGACCGTCTTCCTTCTTTCGGATTCTTCGAGATCGGGGACCTGTAATAAATAAATTATTTATTTAGGAAAAATGACAATTCAGAAGTGGCTTATGAATGAATTCAACACTACAAATTAAAATATTGAATGATTCATGTTTAAAAAAGGAGTAGATACAATGAATGTCCTGTATAATCTTATTTTGTTATACATATTTTGCATTAAGTTTTTCACCAAATTAAATTACATCCTCTTCAATACATTAAGCACCCGTCATATGTCGACAAGATTACTCAAGTAGAGATAAGATGCTGTCTCGCCTCCATATAAAATGCTGCCAAAAAATGCACCTCTCATTTCTCCTTGATGACCTATCATAACTCTTCAAACAAGAAATATGTAATGTATCATCATCATCCCACATTTGAGCCTAGTCATCCGTCATGAGAACACACGACTAATCTGAATATCACACTTGTCAAACGTCCATATATTTTCTTGTCCAAATCTAGTCATCCTATTAATACTTTTTAAGAGAGTGAGATCACTCTCATCTCAGACAAGCTAATTTCAATCCTCCAAATTGGAATGAATGAGCTCTTTTATATATATTTAATGATTATCATAAATATTTTATTGAAATTTTCTAGAGAGATATCAGATTATAAAGATTCTAGAGATTGAAAACTCCACTTTTGAGTGCTGTTCAAAAAGACTTAAAGACATAATTTAATCTTTGACTTGCAAACAAAAAGGTGGTTGTCTTCTTGTTTTTTATACTCTCAATCATCTTTGTACTTTGAATGATCTTGTGTGGCTTAATCTGATGATGGAGACTGAATTGAATTCTTTCTTGAAGGGGACAAACCCACAAGTAAAATGATGAATGACTGGGCTAGAAGCATAAGTAGCTCTTGACAGGTTGTTGGAGAAGAATTAGAAAGAAGTTAATAGGGTGCATCAAGTGATTACTTCAAGATCACTTAACCACTTATCTAGGATTATTTACTTTGCTAATACCATATTAAAATGTTTTAAAGGCTTAGCACGAAATATCGAGTTTTAAAGATATTTTTGTACGATTTATTTAAATGCTTTCTCTCTGATTGACCTGAGTTGAAAATTAATTAAGCAAAAATCTATTTTATGGTGAAGATTATGAGCTTTCTCCATAAATGATTATAACCAAACTATTTTCTTCAAGCTATAAACAAACCATCAAAACAGCATTGGCACAGTATGAGGTCTGTAATGATTGTGTAAAGCGTGAAATTGTACACGTTCCTACAAATTAGTTTTTGACGCCTGGCCCTCAATGAGCTTATCAATATTCAATTCTCTTAGTCATGAATATCCAATCAAATTTTATAAAAATGCGCTTTTTATTATTTCTGATTGAGATAATAGAAATATTGTAGAATAATAAAAGGTTATCAGATATTGATCCCAACCCTTTCGCCTTATTTTATCCATCCCTTTTAAAATTATTTTTCGAATTTAATGAAGTCACTCGAAAATACTTTTCGTCACATTTCCAATCGTAAAATATACAATTTCCTTTTTTCTTAATTGATTTTAGACAGGCAACCATTTCCTCTCTCAATCAAAGAGGACTCGTTTCTATTGAATTTTAAAAGGGGGAAAGTGTGACTGTTTAATTGTTATAAAATGATATTCATTACAAAGAAAATGACATGTAAACATACAACATTCATTCATCAGCTAATTATTCTCAACTAATATGCAAAACAAAAGGTAAAATTATATCAATTTTTCTCAAAATTTCTTGCTTAAATTGCCTCTGAATAATTTGTAGAATTTATTACAAGCATTATTCTCTAGCGGGGATCCTCTTTATTCAATCAGCTAACCCAATTTTTCTTTTGTTGAGAGAACATGTCGGCACTCATCAATACCCTTCTCATTAATTACGAATGCTATGCGTGTAAATATTAAAAATGGCTAATTAGGAATAGTTTACTGCGATTCATGTTTTTTTCATCGTGTTTATGGTCAATTAGCGATCAATTTGATATCACATGAAGAAAAACAGTTCTCAACAAATTAATACAAAGGCTACAACTAATGTTTCTTTCGCCTCTTTACAAAATAAACAGTTAAGTTGTCAGTCGATCGACATCCTTTATAACTCTTTGATTCATCAAGGAATTCAATTAGTCGCGTCGGTAAACATTGCAAAGAGTGTGCACAGCATTCGAATAAGATACACCTACTTTATAACAACAAATAAATGCGAATTTGTAGCCAGTCAGCATCTCATTAAATTCTCATGTCATACGTGTCAAATTTTATTTGAAGGCGAATAGTAGAGAACAGAAAAATGGAAAATCTTTTAGTCTTTTTAGTCACATCCTTCAAACAATTTTTGGCGAAAAATATAAACTTGTTTTGTGCTGACAAGAAAAACTGACATTCCTTTTTTGAGCCAAAGGGATTGAGAGAATTTATTAATGTGGATAGAAATAATTTTACAGCTAAACCAGAATTGGCAAGAGGTTTGAATGAGCTTATCTCCAATTTTTATCCCACACAGGCGATAAATAAGTATATCAGGCAAAGACTATCAATAGCTAATATATGCGGGTTGAATGGAGACGAGGAAACTAATAATATAGCCATTAGCTCCATTTCTTATAGTTTCGGATAGGCTTTTGTATCTCGATTGCAAATGAGTGTAGTAGAAAAGTGTAATAAATGTCTTAATAAATAACTCTTTGGTGCCGAGCACACGTCTCCCCTTTTATTTAGAAGGAGGTCTACTTGAAAGAAACTCTATTTTTTTCAACAAAGTTTCTGGGGGCTTTCAATTAGAATAACAAGGGAGAACGCTGACTATTTTATTGTCTAATGATATGGCTCATGTGTCTGAGGGAAGTGTCTTGATCTTTTTATTTTTTTAGTAATTTAAATGAAGAGCAAGTTTTTCAGAGAATAAATAAAGTCTTTGCTAATGAGCTATAGCCCTTGAGCTGAACATTGAAGGGAGAAGGATGTGGTTGTTTATATGCTAAATGTAATGATAGGAGTATGCTCATGTGACTCTGCTCTACATCCATAAATAAGCGATAAATTTTTTTGCGCTAATGAATGTTCCCAACTAAATCTTATTTTAATGAGATACTAAATAAATGAGGAGAGCAAGAGATGTGAAAGAGCTAAATATTTTTTATGACTTACCTGAAGAAGGTCGATCGCTATATCGAGTACAGTAAACCCACGCAGGCCATAATAGAGGTCCCTCAGGGACTTTCGGGTTGACTTTTGTCTCATCCACTACTTCCGTTGCTCGACTCGTTGAGGAGCAGTTGGAGTCATCTGAATGGTATTTAAAGCTGGATGTTCTGCTACTTGGTCTTGGCTCTTGGGGAAGTTTTTTATTCACACCATTTTGTGAATTGGTAGGGGTGGTAATGGTTGGAGATTTGAGACTTGGATTATTTCTTCCTTTGCCAAAATCTGGTCTGAGGATGTCCTCAATTGAGAATTTTAAAAAGTGGTTGTGATGATTAAGTCCAAGTCCATTATGCAATGGGTAGTGTAACGAGCTATTGTATAATGACCGGCTTGTTGTCGTGCTTGTAGATAGGCTGAGAACAGAGCTGAAGCAACTGGAAGCTGTTGAGGCAGTTGAGGGGGGCCTTGATGATGGTCTTGATGGTGGTCTTCCGTTGCTACTTGTGCTACTCATACTTCCAGGTGAGGACAGCCCATTATCCACGGCAAGTGAAGGGTGACCACTCTCATTATGATCGTCGCTGTTATTATATCGGCCATTATTCACTTTTCTCATTTCCTCATGATGGCGATTATTATTATTAAAGTGATCTCTCGGAGTCTCCTCCGGAGTTGAGGGATAATAGGGATGAGCAGATGTCCTATTATTAGAGTTAATTTTATTATTGCTTCTGTTGGCACACTCAGTCCCCTCATCCTTTTCCGTTTTCGTCGTGTTCTCACTTGATTTATTGGTTTTGCTTAAGCTGGAGCGGAATTCTTCGTCTTCTCTGGGGCTTTTGCAGCAGCAGGAGTGACATGGGGAGCTACGAGGGGATTGCTCTTCCTCCTTGATTGTCACCATAACCATCCCCTTCCGGTCTGGTGAGATACTTCGTTCGCGACTGGAGCTACTTCTCCTCCGCTTTCGAGAGTTGATAGTTGCGTCAGGGCTTTTCTCTCTTGACATTGGGGAGGAGGGTGAGATCGAACGAATATCGTTATTGCAGAGATCAGCTTGAGACTTTGGGGGAGAGGATGACCTTGGACTTGGGGCTGCTCCTTTGACTGGGCTATTAGAAGGACTGCTACTTACACTCCTACTACTGCATTCACTCATTGTTGAACTATCTGGAGAGGCAGAATTCCTCTGGGGAGGTAACCCTTGACCTCTAGATGTTTTAGAAGTTGATTTCTGGTTGCCCACAAGACGTTCGACGGGTAGGGCCAACATTGTTTTGATTAGAGTGACAAGTGACAAGGAAAATTGTGTTACAACTTGTTACTCTTTTGCATCGTGTTTAGTGTCAATAATAAACTGTCAACTTGTCAACCTCAACATATATTTACCAATCAAGTCCACACCTCAAGTTCTCAGGGGTGAAGTGACTCTTGTCTTGAAAGGTAAACGGGACCAGGACCACAAACACAGGGATCACTGAACAAGCAGGTTTGTGTGAAAAAAACAGTTCAACTTTCAATTTCTCGATAACTATTTATACGCACATGGGAAAAATATTTGTCCTGAGGCTTTTTTTGATCCGTATACAAAGGATGAAAAAAATCACAACAATGCACATTCACACTTGGTCTAAGCCAAACTTTGCTGGGACTGGGGCGGATCACTTACTCGGTTTGATTGACAGCCGGTTTTTTTCCTTTTCTTTTAGAGGATTACCATTTTTTTAAGCTTGGACTCTGCTCACCTTGCTCTCTGTGGAGAAATCACTTATATAGTAGAAAAGACTTGATTTGTTTACTCCTTTTGACTGACAGGAAAAAGGATGATGAAGATCAAGATTGGCTTGTTATAATCTCTGAGAAATACACGTTTTCCTCCTCCACTTGAGTATAGCACAAAAGGAGTTTGATATGAAATCAAAATCTTGCTTTTTTATTCTATTCTTCCCCAGTCATCTTTCAATTAACTTTTTAAAAGGAACAGAGAACCTTTTCCTAGCTCACATTTCCCCTCTGTTTGTATAGGATTGGGTGAGCTTTGGTAGGGCTCCACGTGCTTGCTGTCTCATGGCAGGGGAATGAGATTTTCTCTTCCCGACTTTGAAAAATTGGACTAATTTGTATCAGTCAAAAATGGAAAAAGTCTAAATATTCTGGAGACTTATTTTCTCTCTGAGAAATGGACTAATCTTTGCACTTGCTCTCGAGTGTGTGAGCTCGTGTGATTGTTTCAAGAATGTGAAGATGAGTAAATAAGATCTCTTCTTTTTGACTTGAGTGAGTGGTGGATGATGATGATGTTTGATGCTTGGCTTAGCTCTATTTGTATAGAGAAGGCCAGGTAGGTATATGGGAATTGCTCTAGCTCTTCACCTCAATATAGTAGAGGATGACAACCATGGGCTTTGTTAGTTTTTTCTCAATAATGAGTGAGTGAGATGTGATGTTGTAGGTGAGTGAATGGGATGTGTGGCTAGCTAGCTAAGAAAGTGACGTCTAAATAATCCCCGTTCATATAACAGAGAAGGAAGAGAAGCCCATACCCTTTTCCCTTTTTTGTCTCTTTTTCTCACTCAACGAGACTGTCAGAGACTGATTTTTCATTGGGGGTATTAGAAAATGTACACAAAGAGTGGACGACGGGAAAGAGAAGAAAAAATTATATAGATGTTTTGAAAGCTTTTGTGTACACAAGTTTGAAAGGTAGTATTCTTGTAAGAGTAAACTGGAATTGTTGGAAAAATTGAACAGGGCTGTATAGAGCTCTGCTTCCTCTGTGGAAAGTTATATGTCAGAGAGAATTGGGTAAGAAGTAATAAAGCCTTAATATAGAGATAAGTAGTGTGGATGTGTGTGTGGAATCATAATATGTATATTTTTCGTACAAAGTGTCAGTAAGATTCGCTACGGGTTGAGCTCGATATCAGCGTGGATGGGTTGACTTTGGGGGAAATTGACAGAGGATTGAGAGAAACAAGAGAATAAAATCCCATGTCATAATATTTAGAAGGTTTGGCTAGGGAAATTGTGCATGCGCTTCTCTAAGAGAAGCTCTCTTTAGTTTCCGTTGAATTGAATAAGATTTTTAAAGAAGCATGAGAAGGTTGGGATGATATCGGGTTTACCATCTTCTCCATGTGGAGATCGAGGTGGAGCGAGAGGGAGATGAGTGGTTGTGAGACTTGCTCCAACCGCCTATTTCTCCACTGCTAGGCCAATCCCAAAAGGGATAACATGCAGAGATGGAAACTTGTTTGTAATGTTTCATGATGATGTAATGTTATGAAATGGCAAGTGTTGAAGTGTAGAGAGCGCAGCAAAAGTGATGCATTATTCAGGGTTTTTGCTCGTTGCTCTGTTGCAAGTCTGCAAACTGAAATTATTGTTTCTTGATTAGGCGATGATTATTTTTCATAATTTTTTTCTACAAGAGGTAAAGCCAGGTCAGAGTAATGAGAATGTTTATTAAATACGTTTAAATAAAAAAGCTAGCATCTAATTTTAGATTTTCAAGCCTAATTTATGAGTTGGGTGCTCGCTGAGAAAAGGCCTTTTCTAAGCACAACATTTACTCTTTACTCTAGAGCTATAGCTCACGTCGCATTTTTAAACTCTATCCCTTCACTATGCAGCAGCAGATGTTTGAACAAAGAGGATGATTTCAGTAATGATACGACTATGATATTTATATCTTGAGCGGAGACATAAACCCCGGACAAAAAAGAGGAAAAGGCACATTTTATTTACATAATGCCAAATCCCCGAAAGATTTTTTAAGCCTGGGAGATAAGGAGAGGATGAAATAATATTCTGAGAAAGGATGAGCTTATGAACAATGATGATCGTGATGATACTTCCCTCGAATAATGATATTAGGACTGATGGCTTATTGCTTTTTTCAACTTCAACCTTTAAGCTTTTGTTCGTTTCACGGGAGATAATAAAGATTTTTCTCTGCAGATGCTCTCATCTCTTCGTCCTCATATAGTTCACTGTAATTTTAGCAGATGATGATCACCGTCATCATCATCAAGTGAATTGTTAATGTTGGGATGGGATACGGGACTAGAGAATGCAGATTAAAAAAAGTCAGCCGGGTAGACAATCACAATAGAGCCGTATCATCCTATTGTGAATGAGGTGCAATATTAACTAGTGACTTGTGAATGTGATCAGAGATCGCATCATCCCGTTGATAGCTTCACGTCTAAATTGAAATGGAGAAAATTACATGGGGATATTTTTCTCTTCAACAATGACAGAGCTTGATTGTAACCTACACGGTTGGATGGATCGTATTAGATGTGCGACTAGATATACATACACTACTTTGTAATGGAATAATCATTATCGTTTTTCTCTATGGCCTTTCTCGTATGAAAATTGTTTTGATCACCCTAGAAAAAAGCCACATTTTATTATTCTCCTTTTTCCACTCCGACTACATGACCACAGCTTATTTTTACTCTGGGCTTTTCGCACAAGATTTGTCTCGGCTCGGTGAGTTTGTCAAGAATAAATGGTAGGCATCCGCTCTCTCACTCAGATCATAATAATTTATAATGGTAATTCACCAGAAACAACAACAAAGACTCCTGCTTGTTTTGCTGATTTGATGGAATTATTACCAGAGTCTCCTGCTATCTTATTTAATATCTCTTTTGGAGAAACAAAAAAGCCGTCATCATCAACTCAGACGAGACTATATCATAATTTTATGGGCAAAAATCTTGCATGTTGGTGGCTAATAATGATATTATGTAGGGTATAAAAAAGGAGGAGGAGGAGAGTTTGCAAATTCTTTATAAGAGGGAGCATTGGCTAGAGTATGACCAGTTCCAAGAAAAATGTACTTGGCAATTAGCAAAAGTCTAAAATATAAGGGTTGTAACAACGTGAGTACAAATTTTTATTCTGTGTGTAGATTTTTCTCTCCTTTTTTCTCACATCGGTTCATTTTATGTCTACATTTTCGTTGCCAACAAGAGTCATCATGTATGACGGATTTATTTGGAGAAAAAGTAATAAAATTTATGATGAGTGGATGAGACTCTCTCGGAGATGGTTAGAGTGAAATGGCTGGGGTGGGAGATGAGGATAAAATGTCTGAAATGAATTGTGTTATTGTATACTCACCTTGTAAGAAAAGTAATAAAATGTTGAGGAGAAATATAAGGAGTGAGCGAATAGAGATGCATAATGGTTGGAAAAAAATCTAGTCCCACATCATTATATGAAGAAGAAGGTGTGTTTTTCATCGTGTTTTCCCTCGCTGATTATTATATTCATTTTGGATAAACATGTACAGGCCTATTTGCTCTTTCCATTATCAATTCTAAAGTCTATATTAAATTAAAGATTGTCTTAAATCTTCACCTGAGGGTAGGATCATTATGGCTTGAAGCAAGCAACAAGAGCTTGAAAGTTTATTGCTTATTTTTCCACGATGTGATGGTTTAAAATATGATGGAAATTATGGCCATAGAATTTGTAAGCTTATCTTGGCTAGGCTCCTAATAACGAAGATGATTCAGTGTACATATTTGGGAGTCTATTGGAAATTTGGAAGTGAGTTTTGGTCAAAATTGACAATTTAGTATGCCATGTTGCAATTGATCAGAAAATCTATTCAAACGTTTAAATATATTTCATCTTTAATGAGGCAAATTGATTTTAAAATTCCTTTAGACTTTGTCTAGAAAATGGAGATATATTGAGATGGGTGGTGTTCAACACGTGTTGATTTAATATAATAGTTTTTTTACTATTTGCCCACACTGACAAAATGAAGATGGGCGGAACTGATGAAGAAAACGATGTGCGTTTTTTCTCTGCAAACATTCCCAGATTAGAGCCAACAGGCGGTAATAAAATGAGATGAGCCGCGAAGCCCAGAGAGAAAATTGATAAATTTGTTTGAAGAAAAATGGTTGCACGCGGTTATAATAAATTAATAAAGTATTTTAACGAGGTTGAGCATATTTAAAGGGATATATTATATTGTCTATTTTTGCAACATTTTCGAAACGAGATACTTTATTGCTCTCCCATTTTTTTCTTTTAGGCAGAGTTCATCAGACGAAAGTGATTAATTCTCTCCGAAAGAGAGAGAAGAGCCCTTTCAGGCAGAAAAAGCTTTCAGCAATTTTCTACAAGACAAGCCGGGATTCAGTTAATTAAAAGTCTAAACATTTTATTACGCGAGGGTAATTTGATGGTTCTCAATTTCCCACAAAAAAAGCATAATAGAATATTCAACTAGTCATTCTAGCTGTTTTATGGTTGGGCCTGAAAGGAAAAATTCATGGTGGATGTGATGAGAAACCATCAAGTTAATTTAATGTTTGTATAAATGAACTTTGCCTTAATAGAGGAAACTCCTTTCATGTCTTACCCAAACAATGTTATCCAATCTATAGAGCTTTAGTCTATTGAGTTATTGTTTGCCCATCTTGCAAATTCCGAGCTGTCAGTCAGCCATCGTCATAATCATTAATATCAGTTTTTTCTTCGCTCAACAGACACCCAAACAGCTTTGGTATCACCCCAGCTTTTACCAAAACTAGTATTGCAATTAAAATGTGGTGATCATCACATCATCATCTACTATTACAGTGGTTGGAATGGATTCAAATAGACGATCATGATCTCACATTTGCAAACTGTCGCCAACATTACAATCTCAAGTTAGATCCCCATTCATCTCAGAGATTGACATGACAGTAAAGAGTATTGTCAATTGTACAATTCTTTCTAGTCGAAGAACATTTCCATTATAAGAGTAAAATCATTGTTTTACCTCTCCTCCTCTTGATGATGATGATGACTAGTGTTTTATTACTAGTGATGTGCTTATTATTGCTTAAAGTTTAACGATCAAGTTGTTCTCGGACAAGAAGATTACTTTTCTATTATCTTTCCCAAGTGTGTAGGCTTCTAGACAAGTTCATTTCTCTGCCCACGACCAGACCACCATCATATTCCTATCTCCAATCCACTTCTCGCATCATCATTGTCGTCTACTCATGATTGTCTATTAGGACGTGAGGAAAAGTCTATATCTACCTGCAAATTCTACTATTACTTTGATGATGATGATGCCCAACTTAATTATTAAATCTTTCATGTCCATCCATATATTGGATGTTTTCTTAATTAAATTCTTTGCCTCTAACATGGAGATAATGAAAGCTGACTAGATTGGGGGTCTTGCTTGATTGGATGAAAGTCGAATCAAATATGCAATGTGTGTGGGCTGACTGCGTGCCTAGTTCTAATTGCGCTTCTATAATTGGCCCCTCTTACTTTAGTCTTTTTATGAATTCTAGACAGAAATCGTGAGAGCTTTTGGTGAACTCTCAGCTTTTTAGCAATAAGGAAGAGAGTTTTAGTAAAAGTTTTCGTAAATCGGAGGTTAAAGAGAATTTAAAGAGAGTTTAAATCTCTTTTTTACATTTCTCTAAACTTAATTGAGTTGACAATTACCAGCAATCATCAAAACTCGTCTCGAGTGTGTCTCCCAGTCGTGACTGGAATGTTTGTCACACTCGCAATTCTATCATCAACTCATCCTATTTTTATAGCTGGGATAACAATTCACGATAATTCCGAGAAATGTGAAGAGACTAGTCACTACTTAATTGAAATAAGAAGAGATCTTCTTCATAGATTTTAAACCTTGTCCAAAGGTCACTCATGCATGGTCTCTGCATTCGTGCACTACACATATTACTCATGTCATCCTGTCATCAACATAAACGAATCTTTTTTCTCCTTTACAAAAAAAAACTTCAATTATTACAACAGTCTTGACAAGCTGATATATATCTTGAGTGTGTGTGGTATGTCTATCGTCAATTCAATTTTTCAAATCTTCAAACCCAATTCATAGTCAATTGTACATTTAAAATTTAAAGTGAATTATCCATGAAGCCCATCAAACTGTGTAGACTCCCATAAAATTAGTGATAAATGGGTTTACAGAGAAATATTTTCTTCGAGTTCCGTTTCGTAAATTCCTTTTCGGAAGAAAATTTTACTTTGAATGATGAACGTTTATAAATTTGAAATACTTTGTCACGACTTTTCAGAAATAATAACGAGTCAACTGTGAAGAGAGTTATTTCATATGCTATTTATTTACGCACTAAAAATTCCTTAAAAGTTCTCGTTTTTACAACCAAAATGTATCTCGAAAAAATTATTTTTGTCGGTATTGTCCAAAGTCACGACATTTTACAGAATTTCTCTCAAGAAAATATCACCCAGTAATACGTTGATCAATACTTTATATTTTAATAACAACTTTCTGATAGCAAACAATGGAAAATGTCTATGAAACATGCAAGTCAGCAAGACAAAAAATCCTCCAGAAAAGAAATGGGAGGATGATGAGATGCATTTAGAAGAATGTTGAGGCGAAGCAGCGTGAAAAATTAAGTTTCCACTAGAACGTAAACGTAACCACTTTTCGAAACTGGAATCTATTCAGCCATCTTTAAAAGAGATGATGATGTAGCGTCTCCCTCCTCTTGTTCATGATTATTATTGTAAAGATAACAACTTTTTCTATATGCTTATCAGTATAGAAAAGTTGAATGTGAGAGAGTATTTAAAGAAGAAGGTAATTTAGTATTAGCTTGGAGGGAGGCAGACAAGCCGTTCCACTCTTGCCCTAATATGCATAAAGTTATGTGTCTTCATAAACATTACATTTTTTAAAACCTGAAACTAAATATTCTCCAGCTCAAAATGACAGAGGAATGGAGTCAGGCAGAGAGTTCATGTAAACAAAGAAGAGTTGATTGAAACCGTTTGTTTTTGTATAATATTTGGCTGTTCTAAAAGCAGAAGATTTAGAATTTTATTTCCTAAAATCTTTTTCCAACCGAGTCACGCCATCTTCCAGAGCATCGTCCCATTTCAAAAAATTCCCCTGGTTTTTATAAAGCTTTCTGAATGTGCAATACTACATCCTCACCGTCTTTGTTTCCTTCCTTAAAAAAAGGTGAAACGCTCGCATCCACATCCCTATAATTTCCACGACTATACAGCCATCACCTGAACAAAAAACCGTAAAAAGAATGATGAGCTGTTACTCATTTCACATGTCCCTGTCCACCGTATGACTCTATATCATAATCTCGAAAATATTTTTACCCCAGCAGCATATATCCCCAAAGAGAGGATCATTAGGAGAGATGATTGCAGGAAAAGTAAGCAACCATCATGATCATCACAGATTCTTTTCTTCTTTTTCACCCTCCCAGAAAAAAATATTCATGATGGCTGGAAACTGGAAATTACAGGAGAAAAGCAATGGGTGGGTAGTCCTCTATACCGGTTTTTATCTCTGTAAGCACATGCTGCTTACCTGCCAAAGGCTATGTAGAAATATTTGGGAATGGATACATTAAAAAGAATCCTCAATAACAATATCAACTTGGATGACGGGGGACCAGAGGTGGAATTATTCTTTTTATGGATATATCAACCAAGACATATGAAAAAAAGAGGAAAAGAGCACCAAAGGCTCTAATAAATTATAGGAAACATTAGAGGAAAAAAGATATCCAAAAGTTTTCAATCTTTTCCTTCCACTACTCCCTTTTCCCATCAAATATTGTATACAGCGCAATCATCATAGCCTCACCTTTTTTACCTACACTTGAGACTCGGTTATGTATTAATGAAGGAGAAGGAGAAGGGAACGATAATGATAATAGCGAAGAAGAAAGGGAGGAGAAGAGCTGACTGGCTGGATGTTGATGAGGTTGAGTTTTTCTCTTCGTGATTATGATAGAACTAGTGAAGGGAAGAGAAGAGAACTCTTTCATTTGTTCCTTGATAATGACTTGGACCAAGGCATATCAATTTTCCTCCAGGTCCCCTCAGGCAGTTTAGGAGAAGATGGTGGATTTCTTTCGATGATGATGATGATGAGATTTTTTAAAGAATGGTATTAGTTACGTTTAGACGTTATTAATATTATATTTGTAACAAATGCAAATATAATATATAATAGATGGGAAAGTTTCGGTAGAATAGATCAATTGTCACTGAAAATAAAACATTTTCTGACTGTTTCTGACTAACATTACGACTATTACGTAACCTTTAAAATTATCAAGTTCAAGTTCCTTACCTCGTCCCCATCTGTCTTCGAAGAAGTAATAAATATGCGTGCTAATTTATTGTAATCCTTCTACATTTTTCTTCATTTCCTTATGCATGCGTGTGTGGATGCGAATTGTCGACATCTTCTTCCTTGCAATTGTCTGTCTCTCTCATCATTAGGTAATACAGTGGGAGCGATAATAAGCGGCTGTATGCAAGTATTATCTCTGCTCATTCATTACGCAATTCCCTCATTGGTTGAGGAGAAAAGCTGACCAGTCATGACGGAGTGAAGCAGGATAAGAGGTTGTATGTAAAAAGTAAACTTAATAATTATTCTCTTCCTCTTCTAACTATCCAGCTTTAAATATTTAAAAACAATTGAAATAAGTTATCTTAAACTTGGTAAAGTGGGTTTAGGAGGAGAGCCCATCTCACATACCAGATTCAAGATTGGAGGAGAGCTCAGCATGCCGGCCAGGAACAACCAACTGGTTTAGATATAATTATCCAAGCTTATTTAGTCGTTGCTGAAGAAATGTTGATGATGATGGCTTGATGACTGATAATTTTTTGTTTCTTTCTACTCGCTCATATTTGTCTGAATTAGGAAGAAAAAAATGTTTAGTCTACTATTACATCCTGATGATCACGACATTTCATGGCTTTAGCATTTCTAATTTAAATATAAACACGTTTCTTATTTTTTTTCTTTGAGAAGCGTTCCATTACATTGTCAATTTGCTCAGATGTGTTTTCCTTTTCACGATAATGAATACATTTCAACTGATTTCCCGCATTAGGTTCAGGTTAGTTAAGATAGAGACAAAAGGGGAGAAAAAGAAAAACGTGTCTTCTCATTTTCCAGTTCGAAAAAACTCTGTTCTGATGATGTTGTGATGGTTCTTCTTCAAAAGGATTTGATTAGCTTTTCCTCTCTCTCGTTTTAATTTGTATGCACTGCATACATTAAACAATTGAGAAGTATTTGTGTTGTTTGGATAGAGATTTGGGCGTGAGAAGAATTTAAAAAGAAAGGTGGTATGAAATTAGAGGGATGTCTAAAATTTTAAGAGAGATTCATTGAACTAAATTTGTAAAAAGTTGATCTCTCCTCTGAAGAAGATTAAGCTGGCAGCAGTGAAAATGTAAATTGGTTTATCATCATCAGAAAGACGACAATTACTTATGGAGATACCGGTTATTTTGAATTTTTTTATGATAAAAATCTTTAAAAAAAGAAGGCATCATCTTCATCTTCCAAACAATTCACAATCACTTGAAATAAGAGACGTGGATATAAATATGTGAAGGCTATTCTCTCGTTGTCAGTTGGTGGTCGACATTTTTATCATTATGCTTGTCTCTCACTTTAAGAAGAGGATATGATTGTGGATATAGCTATTAGAGATGAAGATGAACTTGATTGAAATATTTTTTTCTGTATAAATTTTAGAGAGAGACTCCAGGTGAGTAGTAATTTTTTGTATTGGGCAATAAGAAATTATGCATGGCAGTTGGTAATTCACAAGAGAGGAATTTACTGGAAGCGAGGGAAGAAAGGGGATGATGATGATGACAATATATTTTCAAGTCAACCAAGTGCTCATGATCTTCTTTGATACTAGCTTTTATTATTATTACCTCAGGTTTGGGTGCTCCTTTTCAATGAGAAATATTTGGGTAGAGATAAA
>JAHZMU010002749.1:0-10587 GCA_027743725.1 Rambutsinella grinnellia | reverse complement strand
CCAAATAATAGTTGTGCAACTGTATAGCAAAAATTAGTTTAAAACAAGTATAGATCAAAAATATTACATGCAACTCCATTTATTTTTCATGAATTGAGACATGTAAAAGCTTTTGGACGAGCGAAGACTTTCTCTTTTTCGGACGAAGTTACTTTTAACTCTTATCACTTTGCAAATTCTCATTAATCTGGCTGACGAAGCCGGTCTTTTGAATCTCGTAAATCAAAAAAAAATAGAACAGTTGAGATTTGATTTTTCAAAATAAAACTTATGTTTAATTATGATTATGAAGATGGGATTATGCGGTTTTATTTTTAATGGGAATTAGGCTACGTGTGTATCTCACATTGGTGACTTTCACCTACTTTCACTCTGCATAAAAATTGCGTGTGATTTTTATATCATTGAGGAAAGTTTAGAATTACATATGTTAGTCCACGCAATTCATCGTTCCTCCTATTAGGAAACTGCCTTCGTATTTCCAAATTTTCTAGTTCAAGTGGAGACATTTAATTATTCATGTTTGGGAACAAGACCAATATTTTCACATGAGAATAAACTTGACCGTCTTTTATAATCTTGGCCTGGTTGTTGGGTATACATAGCTTATTCTTTAGTCTTCAAATAGTTCAAGTAACGAGAGCTTATTCATAAAAACTGAATAAATTTAGAATCAAAATTTGCAAATTTGTGAGATTGAAATGTGGATTAAAGTGATTCTTTTGCTTGAATTATTACCAACCAATATCTTTGGTTATGTGCGCGATGATTCCCCAATGGCTTACATGTTACAACAAACTCCTAATTTAGGAAAGTAAGACTTTCACTTTAAAATAATCAGTTCAGTTTAATTAAACTTGGTTTTACAGATCCGTCGGGGAGCTAACAATTCTCAACGAAATTAGCAAGTTTCTTACTGACGCTAGAGAGAAATTGGAATCAGAGTAACTTTGACTTTTAGAGAAAGCTTTTTTCATTTTTTAAAACTAATTTTTGCTATACAGTTGCACAACTATTATTTGGGATTATTCATTCTCAACTGTCCTGGACAATCTCAAGATTTGTGGTGATGTAGATTTCTACCAAGCGTGTACACCAGTTTACACAGTATTTTACGAAGGTAAATCATTCTTAATTGGTATTTAGCATGAAAATTTAAGTCACTTTTCGATTATGACAGACGGAGGTAACATGACTGAAGCGATGATAAGCACATTAAAGGAAGGATACCGAAGACAGTGTGGCTCGTACATAATGATTTTGGAAAGCTGGACGGCCGTAGTTGACTTGCTTCATCAAGGAGACTACCACAGACTTATGAATACGCGTGGAAGGTGAAAATATTTTGCATAAACTTGAAAAAAAAACTCATTTCCTTTTTGAATCTCAGATTCCTAATTTGGTACGAAATACTCGACAAAGTATTTGAAGCTGATGATATCTGGAAGAAAGTTCCGAATGCCATACTTTTCCATACAAAAATCGGATCCAGATCAAGAAGGTAAAATTTGTTTGGATTTGCAATGCAAATTTTGCATGGATTTCAAATTGAGAAAGTATCTTTAATTTGCAGACGCATAACGTTTACGATAAAAGGCTTTAAGTGGCCTGTCCTACCTAATGTACCGGAAGCTACAAGAGTGATTGATTTTTGGAGCCAGGGAAAATACTTTGGGCGTTCCCTTGAAAGCTGGTATCGTGACAAAACGACTGATTTGAGGAATTCCACTCTGCGAATTCTTGCAGTGGACCATCCACCCGGAGTTATCAAATATGTGATGCCGAATGGGCTTGTAAATATTATATTATCATGAGTTCTCCAGGCCATTATTATAAATTGAAAATTTTAGGTCGAATATGCGGGAAGTGAAGTTGAAATTGTGAAAGAACTATCAAGCATTATGAACTTTCAATATGAATTTCTCGAAGTGGACACATACTCTTCTGGACCAGTGGGGGGCAACACCACACCAAGTTTTTATGTCGCAGTCGGCCGGCTAATTTATGGCGATGCGGATCTAGCAATTGGTTCCTTCTTTGTTTTAAAACATTACCTCGACTCTCTTGACATGAGTATCCCTTTGGATGTCGCTTGTACCTCATTCCTCGTCCCTAATCCATTAACAAGACCGAGATATCTCGCACTAATCCTCCCATTTACTTTCAAACTTTGGATTTTGGTCATTCTAATCTGTTTCATTTTTGCCCCAGTTTGTCTCTACTTATTATGCAAGATTCCGATTCATCACAGCGAATATGATATTTTTACTGGGAGATCACAAGTAGTCTTTACCTGCTTTAGTATCATGACTCAAGTTGCTTTGCATGTATGGCCGAGGTTTTGGTCGATTAGGATGTTTATCGGATGGTTTTGGATATTTTGTCTCCTCATAACTTTAGCTTATCGAGGGGCAATGGTTTCCTTCCTTTCTATTCCCCTGTTTGAGAAATCAATTGACAATATTCAAGACTTGAAGGAATCTGGATTGAAATTGGGTGGGTGGGGTTCCGAGCTTCATAGGCTATTCAAGCAATACACAGCGACTAACGGACAATCTCGGACAAAAATTGCTTTACGCGATCGCTATCAAGTTCGTAAATTTATTTGCGGATTATTAGAAATGGTTGATTAACTATTTTTATGAAGTTGGTAGATGATGTGAATGCAGCCATATCGCAGGTGGCGGAAAGAGAATTTGCTCTTTATGAAAATATTCGTTATCTAAAATTTATTCGACAAACCAGAAACTTAAGTAGACTCGGGTCACCATCTATGCGCGTTATGAAACAGTGCATTGTACCCGTCCATGTTGCAATAGCTTATCAAAAGAATTCACCAATTGTTCCAACAATTGACAGACATATAAGGCGCTTTCAAGAGTCGGGCTTGATGAAGCGCTGGTCAGCAAGATTGGTGGCGAGAACTAAGCAGCATTATCAGAAACTTGCTGAACACAAAGTACAAGGCTTTGGAACTCATGATAACCCTCAGGGCTCCGAAAATGATGAGGAGAATCAGGAAGAGGAAGAGGACCAAGCGGATGCAGCAAGTGGAAATAGTAACAAGCAAAGAAAGCAAAGAGTTCTAAATATTAGAGACTTGCAGGCAAGAATAGTTATTTAATTCTAATTTTAAATCTTTTCTCAACTTTAAATGTTTTTCCTTTCAGGGCTCCATCTATTTAATAATTTTTGGATGCTTTCTATCCGTATTTGCATTCATTGTAGAGCTTTGCGTTGCGAATTATGGACACACAGTGGAACATGTCAAGAACATTAACATAACCAATGTCAAAGGACTAGTTGACAGTAAAATTGGAAAAGTTGGAATGTCAAAGTTTAAGATAAAGCATGTAGAAACCAATAGGTTTGTTTTGAGCAAACAGCAAATGTTGGAATATATGATTATGGAATTTGATAAATATGTTGAGCATAGAGCATATGAAGAAAGGCTAAGCCGGCTGCAGTTAATTGAAAAGAAATTCACACACAGGTCTTTAAAACGGCTGCGTCGTGAAGGTGTCAGGGTTCGAACAAGTGATAATCGTGAGCAATACTTTACTTATCTCCATTAAGAAGAGGAAATGTTTCCTGTGATTTGTTTTACTTAACAAAGACGAAATAAAGTAATAAGGTCATAATGAGCAAGTGATTTGAAGTGATTTGAGGCGAGGCAAACTCTTTTTTTTTATTTGCAGAGGAAAATACTGAAGGGTAATTTGAAGAAGGAAGATGTTTTTCAAAGAGCATTTTGGTAGCCACTGAGAATTCCCAATTCCCAATAACTAGTATTAAAGAGCATTGCATATAACAGAATAATAAAATAGGAAATATGGCAACAATCAAGGTCAATTCGTTTTGGTGATCACAGATTTGGAATCCCTGCCAAGTGACAGCAGCTCCCGGACAGACAAAGTCTAATCTCAGTTACATAATAACAATAAAATGAAAATGTACATAAAGTGGGGCTAATTAGGCACGCTGTTCTTCTCCGTTTTTAGAAGAGCGTGTATGAGGTTCCAAAACCATTGAAGTGAAGGGAAGCAGTAGCTGGTTGGACGGGGCTGAAGGCAACTCCGAGCAAGCTTGGAGAAACAGTTTTGGCGAGTGGAGCCACAGCTCTAACTGGAGAGGCATAAGCGACGGGTGCAACGGCCTTGGCAACGGGCTGCGCATATGCGACAGGTGCGGCTACCGGGGCCTAGACATTTATTAATTGATTGTCAATTTATTATTCATCATCTACTATGAATTTCATAAAAGCTCAAATTTCACTTTCACTTACAGCGGCATAAGCTGGTTGAGCGTAAGCGACTGGAGCCGCGATGGCCTGCAAATTGTTTAAAGAAAGCAATTAATCATATTGTAATGGTGGAGAAAGTTATAGAGACTCACATTCAGGCCATAGCCGTAACTTACCTTGGCAACGGGGGCGTATGCAGGTTGAGCATAAGCGACAGGTGTGGCGACCTTAGCAACGGGGGCAAAAGCGGGTTGGGCGTATGCAACGGGAGCGGCTACCGGGGCCTAGACAATAATCGATAATTTATTAATAATAATTTATTATACATCCCATGAATTTAATAGGAGCTTCTTAATTCACTTTTCAACTTACATGGGCATAAGCTGGTTGAGCATAAGCGACGGGAGCGGCAACCTAAACAAAAAATCATAAAGCGTTACTTTAATATGTTCACAAACTCCAACTCTGGAAATTCTAGATTCCAGTGTTGGAGTCACAGGCGGAAAACTTACTGGGTAGCTGCTATAAGCTGGAGCAGCGTAGCCATGAATCTTAATGAAGGTTTGGAAATGAATACTGGATATTGTTAAATTGCTAAATCGTGTTATTAACAAACACTAGATAACTTACGGCAGCGGCAACCTTGGTAACAGGTGCATATGCAGGTTGAGCGTAAGCGACAGGGGCTGCAGCCACGGGTCCGGCGGCGATAGTCTTAGTTCCATAAGCGACCGCTGGTGCCTGAAATTGATAAATTGGGATTAGAAACCGAGTTTTATTTCTTCTCCTGCAATCTCTACAATTAGCTCGTACCGCATAAGCAGGTTGAGCATAGGCTACGGCTGGAGCCTAAGGACAGTAATTCATGTTACATTAACCAAATAATTTATTACAAAGAATTTTCAAAAAGTTTTCACAAACTAACGGCATAAGGTGGGTGTGCATAACTCAATGATTGATAAGCCTATTTTTCATTGGACATGTAATACATTGTATAATCAAGACCTTTTATGCTCAAGTAGTGCTAAGTCTAAGAGACACTTACGGGGGCAATTGCCTTGGCAACGGGCGCAGCGTATGCGACAGGTGCGGCTACCGGAGCCTGGACAACAATTTTTAAATTTATTATGAATCCTTAAATTTAATAAGAGGTTTTATCAAAATTTCACTTTTAACTTACAGCGGCATAGGCTGGTTGAGCGTAAGCGACTGGAGCCTAAAAATCAATTACCAGTTATTAATATTATGCTGAATATTTCTGAATTTCTTTTTCATTCTTTTCTGAACTTACAGCAGCCAATGCAGGTTGAGCATAAGCAACTGGGGCCTATAAAATTTAAGATTAAATTAAATATTTGACACTTTCCAATCCCCAAACTTTTGAAACTTTTGAAACTTACAGCAGCAACCGCAGGTTGGGCGTAGGCCACTGCGGCTGGAGCAACTCCAGCGGAAGCACTTGCCACAATAGCAAGAATCGCAACAACCTATCACACACAAGATAATTAAATTAGAAATCACAAGCACTTTTGAGTTTTGATAGCACTACAGAATCCGTTAAAGTGTTACCTTGGCAATCATTTTGCTTTTTGTCTTGGGACGAAAAAGTCGAATAAGTCTAGTAAGCCTTTTATCCGTTATTCACGCTGGCCTCAAGTGGAATGATGATTCTATGTCAACCGCACTTTATATATAAATGGCTGCAGGGGCGGCATCCTCCTCATCCTTATTTTCAAAAGGGAGAAGAAAAAAACTACATAATCACCCTAAGGCCCATCCTTTCACTTTCCATGATTGTTCATCTAAAAACCTTGCAAATCGAAGAGTAGCGATTTGGAATTTTAGCAAGCTCACACCAATCCAATATCCATAAGATTTGCAATAATTTGCATCCATCTGCCATTGCATTCATTTTAAATGATGAAGGTGACTAATAATTCTGTTCAATCCTCTTTGCATGGCTCTCCCTTGAATGTATTGGTGCCCTTAAGAAAAAAGCTATTGAATTCTGGTAACCAGACAGTAATGCAATGATGATGCGAAATTTGATGAGATACTTGATAGAGGTTTCGTACTTGATTATGATATACAAATCTGTAATCTCAACGTCTTCAACGTATGAAATTGATCTGCTTGCCCAGCCTAAATTGCTTATTCCAATAATAAATGTTGCATTATTTGTTTGCTGCTGTGTAATTCCATTCAAACTGGTTATTATTTGCATAAGGGCAGTTGCAGCGATTGCAAATTACTATTATCCTTAAATAAAAGTAATTTTGTTACTACACATTTACGAAATATGTAGGTCAAAGGGAGAAATGTCAAGTAGGAGAGGTAAACCCAATCTCAACCTGAGACAATAGAGATATGGAGCAGTAGCGCAGCGTCAAATGATGGCGATAATGTTGCAAGAAATTATAGGGAAACAATGAAGACAAGTGAGATAATCTTTAAATCTTTAGAGAACATTTACTATTCTACTATCTACTTTGTAAATCATTCAATTCCAAAACAGCTTCGGTTTCCCTCTCCTTGTCCATTTTTGAAGTGCGTTTTGTAATCACTGCATGAGAAATGAGTTGAGTAGGAAGACCGTTACAATTTAAGCTAATAATCATAATGATTCCTTTCTGATTAAATGGGAAGTGAGCATGCATTGTTAGACAGGGATGAAGTAATCCGGTAAAGATTTGGCGTTACTGCCAAAAAGCTATTTAATATGCAATCAAAGTAGCCGCACTCAACCCACCACGCCTTCCCCTCAAGCTTCATTCCACTAGTCAATCAAATCGATACAGTCTCTCTGGCATTTACTATTAAATAATAGAGGAGTACCTGATGGATTCAAATTATGGACACATGAGTCTTGTGCAATGAGGATATCTTTTTGAAAAATCTTGAAAGATCTCTTCTACATCTTGCTACCTCTCATATCACACAAAATTTGTGGGACACGCCAGAAATCTCTGTTCACATGGATTAAGTACTCTACTTAATTTTCATTCCATTAATTACAGAATGATTATGATTAAGAGAAATATGAGAATGAATTGGAAACGGAATGATTTTTGATGCCATCATCTCAACACCCTTCAGCTTAGGCAGCTTCAAGGTGAGCAATCACCAGGTTCACATGCATTATCCCTTTTCAAAAAGTTCTTTTCATATTTAATTCGAATGACAAGACTTTTATGGACATGTCTTTAAAAAAATTCCACTAATCTCTTTCTAAATGCACTGTATAAGTTTAAATGTTAAGAAATAATTGAAGCGAATGACATTTTAAACGGGGTACAGATCAATGGCACAATATCAATTATCAGGAAATGTCAGAGCACCTCATCATCAAAAATTAAATTTCACAGCTCTTTAATCAAAATACAATTAGCTCTTTCCATTCATCAATCATCCCAAAAGTGATTTTAAGGTCTTGATTTAATTATTGACATAATTCTTGGAATTTATCTTTCTGTGAAAAAGCTCATTTTTCGCAGGGTCACGAAATGACCATTTGGCACGTTTCTTTTGCCCATTTACCTTGATTAGAAAGAATTGATGAAATTAGTCGCAATGTCATTACCTCAGTTTTGGATTCTAGCCCAAATAGTAAATTAGTAATGGTGTGATCGTGATAATTGATATTTATGTATGCAAACAGCTAAAAAGGAAGCTGCAACTTGCTCTGTAGCTATCAATTCAAAACAATTTTAAACAATAGAGTATTGTTGGAAGAGAAAAAGGGATTGAATGGTATACGAGCACCTTGAGGAATCCCATGCCATTTGGTCATTCCCTTTTCAACCTTTTCATATCACTCTGAATTCGATTACATTTATTGGAGCTGACTCATTCACGCAATTCGCAACTACTTTTTTTTATCATGCGGTTGCGTCATCCTCGAACCAACAATGACCAAGTTCGACCAATTGCCCAAAGTTTGATGCCGCTTTATTTACTACTTTTTTATTAGCCACCCATTCATTCATAAAAGGATATCTTGTAGAGAGAGAGAGAGGACTTTAAGGAGAAAAATATTTATTAAATAATTGAAGAACGCGTAAAGGTCTGCTGATCATTGTCAGTTAAAATGACAAGAACAAAAATTCTAATTATCTTGCCGTGATTGATTTATTCTTAATTGGGATTGGAAAGTGTTTAAAGATGAATCCCTAAAATAGTCTTTTTTTAGGTCAATTTTTGGTTTGCCTAGATAAAGGTGAGAGGCGGAGAATATAACATTTTGTTCGTTCACTAGAAAATGTCAACCTTTGAGAAAATGAATCTGTAAGATCTACAAAAGCCAATTACATTTATCGTCAGTTTTTAACTAGAAAATAAATCAGTGCAAAAAAGGCAATCATCTTTCATCACGCGAAACAATAAAAAACAGCTCAAGTGGTAATTTTTTAATACTTTATTATCTCAAGAGCATTACTTGCATACTTTGGTGCTGGGTGTGTACTTGAAATATGTGGATCTTGAAATCTTTAGAGTGAATCACGTTCTTTATCACTCGCGACAAATGTTTCAAATTCTATCGAAAACTCTTATCATATTGCTTTAGAAGTGAGACGCTCTTGTCACATATATCTAATATGACATAACGCCCAGGTTGGAGGGTGAGAGGCTGAAATGCTCGCTCCTCTTCTCTCACATTTCAACTTGTTTTGCAAATGTCGACTTTGCTCAATCTCTTCTACCCATTAATGTAGCATTATTGGGCAATACTACTTAATAACAATCTCCAATTATTTTCCATAAACTGAGGCGCATGGCTGACAAGACGAGATATGAGGTCCAATGTGGCTAGGTTTTAGACGACATAATTTACTCTTTAAAGTGATGCAAATTGTCTTTTAAAAACAACATCATTTACGACTTGTTTGTGCATAAAATTATGCAATTGAAAATTTTGTGCAATGATGACAATGCCAAGATCGCATTCGAATTGGATGAATTTGTGATAAGGTACCTATAAAAGTTATCTATTCATTTCCAAATACGATTCGTGGAAAATGTGGTGAGATAATAACTTCTAGAAATTCTTTTGCCAACAAGACACTTCCCATACGTTGTTATTTCCGGGGAGAAAATATGGAAAAATATTTCAAAATTGGCAATGATAAAAAGAAACGGAGTTTGGAGAGAATTTTTTTTTGTTGGTGTTGGGGAAATGTCATAGCTTTTGGTCATGCGCTTCATTTTCTTGTTGTTTCAGCACTTTAGGTGAACGAATATTGAGATGGCTTTGTTCACCTTTGTATAACATTTCTTTAGTAGATGTCCCATATGAACTTCATATTATGAAGTAAACGTAATCACGATTGTGACACTAAAAGAAATAATCAAGCATTTCTTTCATTTCTATGCAATGCAACGAATGAATCAAAACAATGAATTTAACATCCAATAATTTGTTATAGCTAATAATTATAGAACTCTGAGCTGCTGTGCATTTTACAAAACCAAAGCCATTGTCATCATCCCCTTGTCGTTTACTCGAAAAATGCAATGCAAATTGAAAACGGGTAAAAAGTTCTTATTAGGAACTGTAATATTTCTAGAAATGTAAGTAAGCTTCGGTGCTTGTTCAAGAAGGTTACACTCCAGTTAATCTTTATATCTTTTCCATTAAATCCATTCGTATTTTTTTGGGAGAAAAAGTCATAAGTTAGTTGACAGGAAAAAGTAGGAAATGAAATTGAGCTCAGTGCTAAGTATAAAACTGTTTTTACATGGAATGCATAAGCTTTGTAATACATATTGATACATATGAAGAATTTTGCAATGATGGTTTAAACCCGCGGGTTTGATAGTTTTAGCCCAAACCCGTGGGTTTAAAGAGGGTTTTAATGGGTTTGGGTTTAATGGGGGTAAAACGGGGATAAATGGCGGGAAAACTCTATGGCACATAGTGCATGCATGTTAAATTTGTTTTTACCCATTTGACCATTAAAACCCAGCTTGAAAAGGGTGGGTTGGGTACATTAAAACCCTAATTTAACCCGGGTAACCCACAACCCGCTATTTAACCCAATGCCATCATTGTGAAAGCCTATCATGAGTTCCATTCATCAAACTAATATGAATAAGGGGTTCACCTCTTCTGACTGTGACAAGAAGGAAAATGCGATCAGTATTTAGGAATCTTTACCACAAACCACCCCAATGGATGAAATATTTTATATACTATAATAATTTTTATACTTTTGTGAACCTCCTTAAAAAGTTTTATTTTTGTTGTTGCTGAATTGCAATAAAAAATTCAGTAGTGAAATGCGACTTCGTTTGTTCACATGCGGAGTTTGTTGTGCATAAGCAAATTCAGTTGTAAAATAAAACTT
>JAHZMU010002748.1:0-21636 GCA_027743725.1 Rambutsinella grinnellia | reverse complement strand
TGAAGCGATAATCTGTCAACGTCTCAATTCCAGGAAGACTCTCCAAAACCTAATTAAATTAAATTAATTAATATTTACATTTTGACAAGTCTGAAAATTAAATCGCTGCCTACCTTGACAATGGAAGGCTCCGTCAAACCAAACAAATCTTCACCAGTGATGTATTTTGGGAAGACCCGGATAATCTCTGCGGCATTCCTCAGTTTTGAAATAGCTTCTAAAATCTGAGACCACGCTCCCTGCGCAGTATCTGCTTTAACAACTTGTTCTTTGTAACCATCCTCTTGAGTTGTGATTCGGAACTCTGGTCTACCATCGTTATCATGAATGGCGCATATGTATTGGCACCGCTTGTTCACCTTCCTCATGCTCCAGTAAAACCGGGCCTAAAGTGTCAATTTTAAACATTACTACTAGCTAAAATACATGTCAATTAAAACAAAAGCTATTCTACTTTTCTTACAATTTTATATCCAATTGGATAAATAAAGTTGGGCGTATGGAAAGCCGGCAGTTGGTGTGGTAGCAACTGCCCAACATTTAAAAAGATGAGTGAGCCAACTCGAAGCAAATGATGCTGATCCACATGATGCATCACAGCAGCCACTTGCTTATTCTCATCCCTCTGGATGTAGACACGCCTATACACTGACAATGTAGAGAGTTCGTTTTCCTTCTCCCCTTTAGGGATGTGGGCCGAACAGTAAATGCTCTGCAATCAAATTAATTCCACATTAACAAATATTCTCTTCCATCTTATAAAACAATCTCTGCAGACTACACTTGTCACTGCCAACATAAAACCATCACTATTACAACTTTCTCTTTAAATATTCTCACCTTCCAGGCCCATCGGAGACTCCATCACCTTGCAAATGGCAAAAGATGCATTCTCTCGTGTCTAACGGCATCTTTGCTGGAGTAGCCGTAATTCCTAGTCGGAATAGCATCTAAAATTGATAAATAGTTGTCATTAAACATACTCTTAATTAATCTCTTAAATAATTTAACTAAAAGCCTTTCAACTTACCTCGTTAACCTCTTTATCCGTCTGCTTCTTATATCTGGTGGGAGGTACAAAGCTATTTCCCCAGTTCCTGTACCGACTCCCCTTCCATCTCTTGTCCTTCGGGCCATTCTTATCTAAGAGCTCTTCGCTCAACTTTACCTTCTTTGGATCACCCTTCTTGAACTTGTTCTCCTTAAATCTGTCCAACTTGAGTCCTTTGCTATCCCCAGGATGACTAACGACAGCAGCTGCCTTTTCTTCCGGAATGGTGATGCCATGCGTGATGGAAAATTGCATGAGGCAAGTCGTACTGCAGAAGTAAAAGTCGTCTGTGTTCCCACCACTCAACTCGCCACCCAGTTGGTTTGCCTGAACTCCTGGGAAATCCGAGACTTTCTTTTTAATAACGTTGTTTAGCACGACCACATCGCAATGACGGCAAAACTTTGCAGCACCATTCAATATACTTTGGATATCAATTCTCTCCTTTCCATCCTTTCCCTTGATGGTATACAAATGGTTTTTGTGGTCTTGAATAGTAGATGAACTTGTTGCCCCGCCATTCTTGTCTATTACGTGATAAACGGGCACGGCAATCGACAAGACACTCGCCAAGTTTCTTAGCAGTCCCCTAATATCCTCCGCAGCCGCTGATGATAAAGTCAACGCCACTGTCGTGTTTCCAGCATCCTTCAATGGCGTAATTGCTCTTAGCTTTGTACCATTCATATCCTTCATTAAACCATTCTTGTTCTCCTTATCCATATCCTTGATTGTTGTTATCGTAAAGTCTCTCATGAACATATCCTGTCCCAACTTCGGGTTAATGGGAATAGGTCTGATTGGAATTGGATCAAGGAGTGGGACTTCCGGTGACTTTGGCATAAGCATCTCCTTATCAATTCCTTCGTCAATGTACTTAAGTCCTGGGAACATGTCTATCTTATCCCAAGACGTGCATTCGGGAGATGACGCACTCACAATTGTATCCGGAGTATCCGTCTCTCGAACAGGAGATGGTGTTCTATTATCCGTTCGAAACTTTTCCGCAAACGTGCCCATCTTTGGAGTCGCAAACTCCTGATAATAAAATCCTCTATGGGCAGGGTTTGATTTCTGTTGTTGCTTAGTCGAGTCCGGACCGTATGGTCTAGTGCTGTAAAAATCCGTCTTGTTCTGAACCTGACCCCTTCCAAAAGCTCCGCACAAGTCTCCAACAAAAGTATTATAGTTTTTATGAGTAATCTTTGAGAAATCTCCTGCCCCGCTCACCGAGCACATATTATACGTATGGCTTAGCTCTGGTTCTACAATCCCAATCGGGCTGAGCTGCCTCAGTTGAGTCATGAAAGCTTCTAGAAACCCATCAAAGTCTTCTTCTGGTCTGCTTCCCATCTTTCTAGGCTTCTTCCTTGAGACAGGACTGCTTTCTTTATTGCTTTGCATGCTCTGCTTCCTCTTTGCTTGATACTGCCTTCGCTTCAGCTTCTTGTCTTCATCACTCATCTTCTTACTAGGTGTTGGTGTCGGCGCAGACTCTGCAGTTGGAGTAAGCGGAGGTGGAGGAATAGTTGGTATCTGAGATTCAGTAGTGATCACTATAGGCATCGGTGGCGGGATTGGTGTTGTCGGTGTTAAAGAAGCCAACTCCTTTTGCTGCTGATTTTGAAGCATACTTTCCGCCGCGTTACGCACAACAGACATTATAGCCTCCTTTGTAGGGTCTAAAGGCGGAGGCGTCGGTGTCGGCAGTAGTTCAGGGAGTAACGGCTTTACATCCATCTCCATCACTGGAGGTGTCCCAATCGAAGCACTCGACTGTGAACTTTCATCAATCTGCATGGGTTCCGTCTTTATATTGAGTAGTGGCCTGGTCAACGGCATCTGAACTTGATTCGAAGGGACGGGTTGTGTCGGCGTTCCCGGAGTTGTAGGCCGAACAACTGGTGTCGGGTGAGGAATTCTAGTAGCCGCTTCTGACAAATGACTTTGAGAAGGAGCAGCCGGTCTCCCTAAACACGAGGTTAATGAGAACCCAACATTTTCACTTGCTTGAGTCATACTAGCACATCCAGTGTTTTGCAGTAATTGCTTCAACAACGCATTCTGGCTCTCTCCTTGCGACTGCTGAGCAGAAGGACTAACAAGTCCTCCCCCGATTGTTGATGCAATTGCAAGGTTATTTAGAGCATTGAGACTTTGTCCTTCACTGATAATAATCTGCTGTTGTTGATTCATCTGAACAGGAAAAACTTGTCCAGGACCACCAGTTGTCGCCGTCATCATCTGTGGCATCCGCATACCTGGATGCGTAGTGTAAATCAAAGTGGTGCCGGAACTGTGCTGTTGAAACTGTGTAGTTGGAAAGTGAGAAACGGGCACGGAAGTTGTGAAGGCGACAGCTACAGGCTGCGCGGTAGGTTGTGGGAGGACCGTCCCTGAACTCACCAGAGTCACAGGGTTTGCTGGTACTGCTGATGTGTATGAAGTTGGAGGTGCAGTAGAGGATGGAGTTGGTCCTAAATTCCCACTCAGCGGAGCAGTCACAGTTGGAGGGATAAAGGTCATTCCAGAAGCTATAGTTCCTGATGCTGATGACACAATAAGAGGCTTCGAAACTTGGAGTGTTGGCTGGCCTGATAAGGACACTTGAGGATGTCCTTGAAGAGTTACTAACTGTGGCTGTTGCTTTAGGACTTGCGTTGCTTGCTGTTGAGTTAGAGGCTGCTGCTGGACTGGAGGTGGAGCTTGTGCCTGAACTTGCGTAGCTGGCGGCGTCGTCGTTACAGGAACTTGTTGTTGAGCTGTTACTGCTTGTGCCTGCTGTGTAACCGCTTGTTGCACAGAAATCATTACTTGCTGAGTCGTTAGCAGTGGCCCCGGTTTGGAAACTACTGGTCCCTGAACCGGAACCGACTTCACTCCACTCACCACTGGCTGAGGAACTGGAGGAGGAAGTGTTCTCACTGTTGTCATAACCGGTTTCGAGTTTACTGCTTGAGCTACTGGTGCAACTGGCGCTGTAGTTGCCGTTGGCGTTGACGTTACTACGGGCGCAACTGATACTGGTGCTGAAGTTGCAGTGGCCACCACTGTTGTAGTTACAGGCGCTCCCCCTGTATTCACCGATGAATTTGGTAAAGAAGTAATCGGCTCACTTACTTGATTTGTTATAGTTGAAGTGGTCACTGCTGGTCTTGGTGCTGGTTGTGGTGTTGCTTGGCTATTCGTTGTCGTCACCGGACTTGCTACACAGTTTACACTTGAGTTTGAAACTGGAGTAGTGTTTAAAGCCGTTGTGCTTTGGCTCACGGGAGCGACAACAGCCGCGACTGCAGCCACAACCGAATTTTTCGTCAAGACCGGACCCTTTTCTGTAGCTGACGTGTTCGGAGTGGAAACCGTAGTCACGGGTGAAGAACTAGTAGTTGCAATAACAGTAGTAACCACTGGCTTGGGCTTTGTTGAATTACCTGATGGAATACTTGTTGCCGGGGGTGTACTTGTACTTGCATTTGGAATAGAAACCTTCACATTTGAAGTCGCATTACTAGTTCCACTTGCACTCGCCGTTGTAGCCGTAACAACTGGGACGGGTGTGATCGCCTGCGGTACAATAGCACTCTTCACCGTAATCGCTTCCTCATTATGATCGTGCTCGTTAGAATTTGCTAACGCCTGTGTTGAACCTGCAGAGGTCTGTGGAGGTGACGACCCACTCAACTCTCCATCAACATTAGAACCATCATGTGCCTCACTATTTAGTTCAGCTCCGCTACTCGTACTCACCGTAATTGTCGTCGCTTGTGTCACTACTTCAGCCTCAGAAGTTGGATTACTTGCAGTTGTAGCGTTGTTATTGTTATTTGCTGCTTGCACGCTCTCATTTATCACTGAGAATGGGCTTCCTCCCTTTAATCCCATCTTGTGAACGTCACTCGACCAGGAGAAAGTTGGGAATGGGATAACCTGATGGTTTTGGCCGCCACCGCCCCCACCTCCTCCACCACCACTCACTCCGCTAGCTGCAGATGTGACAACGTATTCTCCATGAGTGGGTGTGGTTGGAGGTGCACACGAGTACGCCTCCATCCCAACAAATTGACTATTGTCCATTGTGGGAGTGGGTGGAGCGTGTGACATGGGTACATTCATTCCCTCCATTCCACCATGACATTGCTGCATCCCCACATTAGATCCGATTGGTGTATGAGGTCTGCTCCCCGTACTTCTTGGCGTCATCGGGTTCTCCACACTTTGAGGTCTATCACCGGTCATGGGACTAGGGGCTCCAATGCTACTACTCCCAGAGGGCCTTCGCATTGGCGACGATGCAGGACTAACTCGATTTTGAACCATTTGCATTACAGCGGCTGAAGTGGGTGGGCTACCTAGTCCTCCCACAGGGGTCATGGGACTGGGGCTTCTCATATTCATATTCATATTAGGGTTGGCATTTGGACTTTGGGCAGGAAATGGAACTCTTGCGTTCCCTCCATAATGCTGTTGTTGCTGTCCAGGAGACATTGGCATTCCACTCATTGCATTTTGGAATTGCTGTGGACCCTTGACCCTAGCCAGAAGTTCTTGAGTAATCCCAACCCTCTGGAATCTCTGGGGAGAACCCATTTGTCCAGCGATAAGCTTCATCTGCTCCTGGTTCATTCCTGGTTGGCCCAACCTCATTCTCATCTGTTGCTGATGTTGCATAGGGATCATGTTTGGGTTGATACCACGCACAATCATTATTCCTCCTGGTTTACCCCCAACGATTTGATTGGGTCCGCCGGGCTGTTGTTGCACAATTATTTGTTGATGAGGCCCTCCAGGTGAGCCAACATTTGGTGATTGCATTCTCATCTGCACCTGCTGTCCCACCACGGCTGCTGGTAATCTCACGGTTTGTGGAAGTTGAGATGCGACCATCGGCGACCTGATTTGATTAGGATCGTTGTTCGGACTAAATGGCATATCATCCATTTGACCAGGCCCATGCTTCCCAGTATTTACCACAACTCTTGGCGACGTCTGCGACAAAGCAGCCGAGTGAGGACCTGGACTAGGCGTTAAAGGACTGGCCATTGGTGAATGTTGCATTAGAGGAGAAGGAGAGGGCCCTGCTCCCATCGGACTTGAACTCATGTGCATTGGCGATTGCGGAGTGGACGAATGGTGAAGGGGAGATGAGCTTGATGACGGTCCCAAAGGTGACATTTGAGTGGGCAAACTATTCGGAGCAGGTCCACCTGTCATCATTTGATGCTGTTGCTGTTGTTGCTGCTTCTTTTGCTGCTTATTCCTATAATCTTGCTTAAGCATTTGATGCTGACGACTCTGCTTTCGCGCTTGATCCAACTGCTTCTGCAACCCGGGCAAATCCCGGTTAATCCTTTCAAGCTCAGAGTTATCCGTTTCGTTCAGTTGGGAGTTGTTCTTCTTTAGCTGGCGAAGTTTACAGTTAATAGCCTTCTTCTGCTTCCTCAGTTTCGTCACTTCGGTCTCGACGGTTTTGAGTTGCATAGCAAGAACATTTTCCTGGTGGAAAAGCCACTGCTCGTATTGAACTTGTTGTTGCCTTTCCTGCTCCGTTGTTGGGTGCTCTGGAGGATTGGGTGGGGGTGGGAGGGATTGTAAATGAACTCGGTTTCCAGGCTGATTACCAGGAGGACCTTGCATTCCAATTCCATCCATTCCTTGAGGCGCACTTCCCTGCTGCTGTTGTTGAGCATTCACCCCTTCCATTTGCCATTGCTGAGGTGGACCTTGTCCTTGCTGCGGATGGACTTGGCTTAACTGACCACTAGCAGTTCGGATATAAACGCCAGGCTGTTGCGCAATCACATTCCCAGCCATATTCGGAGGACTCAAGCTTACGGGCAAGTTATTCGATGATAACACGTCTGCCTTTAACCTCTCAAAATCAAAATCGCTAAGCAGCGGTTCCTCAGGTGCCGCACCTATTAGCCCTGGCGCGTGCGCTGGAATCTGCTTCTGCTGTTCACGTTTCTCTTGCTCCAGCAAATCTTCCAGGAGTAATGGCTGCTCCTACACGAAAATGCAAATGGGAGGGAGAGAAAAAGCACAATCCATTTAAATTCGTTTCCTCCCATTCGTAACAAGCTTTATAAACATGTTTCCAAGCTACTAAAACATTAGGAAGAAGCTTCACATTCAAGTTTTCACAAGTTTTAGTAAAGAAATCATATGCACAGCTTTAATATGTTAATCAAAAGGTTTCTTTTGTATTTAATTTGCTAGTTCTTAAAGAAAAAGTGTGGAGTTTAATAATTACCTGAAGAAGAAGAGTTCTACGTTGCGGAGTAAGGTGGGAATTAGGAATGGGAGGGATGGAAGGAGAAGCATGTGAGGGGGGTCGGAGACCGACCCCAGGAGCCAGTCCTGAGATAGGAGCTCTGAGTCCCGCCATTCCAGGTGGAACACTGGCATTTACACCACTACCATTTCTAGGCCCCAGCTATTTTATTTTTAATTAAAGGTTCCCCAGCAGAGAGAGACAGAGAGAGAGAGAGCGAGAGACGAACGGATACCAGCAACAGCCGCAGTGTTATATACACAAAGTAAAGATTGTAAAGAGAAAAAGCGAGAACAAAATAATTAGATAAAAGTATTTACAATTTAGAGACAACCCTTTCATTTCATTATTATTTTAACAAACTCTTTAAATAGCAGCGAAATTTAAACGCTTTTCTTTTGTTAAGTCAAACTATTTGAGTATTGAGTGTTAGTGAAGAAGAAATGGAAAGCTATGCAAAATGATGAAAACCCTTCAAGTTAATCAATTCAATTTCTCACCTGAGGTCTTCCCGGATACGGAGGAGGAGGTCCAGGATAAGGTGGTGGTGGAGGTTGCTGATTAGGTCTGATTATCTTTCCCTCGTGAGGTCCATGTGGAGGCTGAGGTTTGCCAGAGGAAACTGAACTTGTCGCAGTATGAATTTGATAAGTGGGCTGTCCGCTAGAGCTCAAAATGTGGGAAACTGGCTTATTTCCGCTCAAAGCATCGGTCACCTTCGGGGACGACTTTAGAAAATCGGAGCTGCTAATATTTGTCTCTTTCTTGTCCCCTTCCTTCATTAAATTTTCATCTTTTCTTTCCTCTTTCTCATCTTCTTCGAGATCCAAATTGTCCAAGATGTTTGTCTTTTCGCCTCCCACAACATCATCAAGTTCGGAGTCGGCGTACTCCAAAATGTTGAAGTCATCACCCATCCCAAGCAACTCGTCGTCGTCCATTCCCAAATCGGCGAGTTCTGATGGTTCTTCGATGGCACCGTGTGCAGTGTTATGCTCTTGCTCCAACTTTTCCAGCTCTTCTGTAACGCTATCGGGTAGCTCCTGATGATCCGCCATACCGGCTGCGGATGTTGTTGGTACATTATCCGATGCAGTAGGTATTGGTTGCTGCTGATGTTGAGCAGCAACAGCAGCCGCGGCCGCTGCTGCAACGGCAGCAGAATGGAGATTATGCGGTGATACTTGTGAAGTGCTCACAGCCACAGCGCCAGAAACAGGAGGAGCATTCAGTGGTCTTCCAAGTTGTTGAGCTAGCATAGGTGAGGTCGCCACACCTCCAGCCGCCATTCTCTGCTGAACAACCAGATGATCGTAAGGATCTAGGGAGTTCCTGATTTGTGGAGAAGGAGGAGGGCCAACAACACCACCAGGGTGGAACTGCTGGAAGCCCGGTCTCTGTTGTTGCTGTTGTTGATGTGCCATAGCTTGTTGAGGAGATTGTACAAGGATGCCTCGTTGTTGATGTTGAAGAAGGATTCTTGCACGAGGATCCATTCCTGGAGATGCCAGTCTAAACTCTCCCATCGGTCTTTGGCCAGGCTTTCCAGGATGCATGATAGGCTTTCCTGAGATGCGGACATGAGTAGGCAACATTGGTTGGCGGAATTCGCCAGGCATTCCCTTGTTTGGGAGTGGAACACCCATTCTGTGTTGGATCTGTTGGCCATCCGGTGTCGTCACTACTCCATGAAGATGTTTCTGCTCTTCCCCATGAACAGCCCAGGCTCCGGGAGGTGGTGGTGGACGGATTTGTAAAGGCACTTCACCCCCTTGTGGTCCTTGCTGTTCTTCCAACTTTTTGATTTGTTGTCGTTGCAACAGTCCCCTCAGGTGCTGCTTTGCTTCCGGCGCCTGATTCCCTTGGTTCATCCTATTTGGATCGTGGTCAGGACCAGGAGACTGTTGCTGCACGACCGGATTATGACTAAACTGATCTGACAACACACCCTGTCCGCCCATTCCACTTGCATCCCCATCAAAAGGTCTGCCTTGTTGTGCCTGTGGCAACGGCGAATGTGGCACCGCATCAATTGGCTGAGGCGTCGCTGGCTGTGTTCCATAAATGTCATTTTGCATAGAAGGCATCGCTTGCCTCGGAGACTGCTGATGTGGAAATGCTAGTCTAGCATAAGGCGGCGCTCGAATATTCTGAGGATTCTGAGTGCCATCCGGTCTCGCTTGATAAACACCGGATGGAGAAGGAGGTGGCATTGCTACAGTCATATTTGGAGGTCTTGGACGACCCATAGGAAGACCTGTTGGGAAGTGTGGTCTCGCCAACGGGGATGGGGAATGTGGGCTCTGAATTAACAAGAAATAAAATAAGTTAAAAAATAAAACCACTAAAAACCTAATTATAATGCTTCTTACTTGTAATGGTTGTCTGGCACACTCTATTCCACCCGGGCTGCCTGGAGGCATCATCCTCTGCACTCCCATTTGTGCTGGAGACGCAGGCGCATACGGCATACCAGGTGGGGTGCCTGGAACATCTTTATGCTGCTGTTGCTGATCATTCCCTGGCAACCCTGAACCTTGCTGTTGTTGTTGACGCATTGCCTGCATCTGCTTCCATTGCCTCTCCTCTTGCGTTTCCCCTCGAACATTCTTTGACTGACCTGGTGACACCTTATCCGGATCCTGAAGAACAAATCAATACAAGATTAAATACAACTCTGCATAGATATTTCTCTCCTCTCCATCTTTGTATGTACAAAAGCAAAAAAGGTCCCCAATTTTATAAGTTTCTTCATCAAATGTACAGAAGAATTAAAAAACCCAAAGAAAATATATATTTCCACGAAGCATATTTTTAAACCCAAATAAATAAGCCAATAATTTTCTCTAATTCTCTTCTAAAAATTACCAACTTAAAATTATACGACAGAGATAAGCGAATATAATTTATCACTTAAAATACCAATCATATAATCTCAACTCTCGTAAAACTTTTCACATTCACACTTTCGACTTTTTACTCGACTCGCATGCAACTCTGCATACTTTACTGCCATCTCAGAATTCCAAATATTTTAACCCGGTGTCAATTAAACTACTTTACATTTTGTCATGCATGTAAACGCAAACTAAATTGTCCCACTTAATCTAAGAAAACTGAGGATTGAATATAAAAACTTTCCTACTATATAATATTCATAATACATATTTTTAACTCTCCTTGAAAGAATTTTGACATGCAATTACCTTAAAATTTATATTCAGATATATACAATATTACTATAATTTATAAATTACAATTAAGCTATAAGCCCAATAAATTGATGAAGCTTTTGGGACAAACTGTTTTAAGATTTTAAACTTTACAATTGACATGCATATGATTAAAAATCGATTGCAGTTTATAATCTTTTTACAATTACTTTACTTAAAGCTAAAAAGATTTCTTTAACAATTAAAAAACTTTAACGATATAATTAATAAAAATGAGTCGAAAGAAGCATTAACGAAGAGCAAAAGAATATGAAAGTTTGCGCGAATTTCTAACGAAAAGGGGGTGTTTTTCCAGCAAACACTCTTGGCAACCGCGGACGACGGGACAACACAATTCGAAAAAAATTAAAAGTGGGATGCAGGTTAGTAACGAAAATGTCAATTTCCCCAAATAAAATGAAAATGCTGGCTGGCTGCGTCTTTTTTGTCTGCTTTTTAATTAGTTTTTGTTTTGACGAGAGTCTCACCAAAATGGCCGCAAAGCCAGGATTTTCAGCCCCTGGCGGAAGTGGCCGCATATGGTGGTGGGGATGAGGTCCCATCGGATGCGAGTGGGGGTGCTCACTCCCATAAGAGTACTTGTGGTGATGATGCGGCGGCATTGGATGCCCATGATGATGTAGATGCGGATCCTTCCCTTCCCCATAGAGTGGGGATGTTGAGGACAAACTTTTGCTACTAGCGCTACTACCCCCTCCACCACCACCACCAGAAGCTTTGGGTGAGGATAATTGTAAATGATGTGGGTGCGGTGTGATTGGATGATGATGATGATGATGCTGGTGAGGAGAAGGAGAGTGGGGATGAGGTAAGGAATTAGTATGAGTTGGGGAATGATTACTGCATGAAACCATCCGAGAAAAGTTGGGAATGCATGAATCATGAATAGCATTATTGTAGGATGGGGATGAACTCGCGGAGGAATAGCAGGAGAGGGAAGGGCTATCTGGGGGATGATGAAGGTGTTGACCTCCAACCATCCCAAAGTCGTGGTGATGTGGATGGTGGTGGTGGTGATGATGATGGTGGTGGGAATGTGGATGATGATGCTGAGAGCACGGAGATGGCCCACAACAAGTGTCGAGATCAACCTCAGTTTTAATTATGGTTTGAGAGCCACCCGGAGGAGGAGGCCCTTTCACTTGGTGGTGGTGAGAAGAAGAAGAGGAGGAGGAATCACACTCTGGAGAGTGCGAGGTTAGCGAACCTTCTGATTTTACCACACCATCACCAACACCCACTCTGTTCTCTTTCGGCATCTAACATATAGAGAGGCAGTAGAGAGGGAGATTATAGAGAGAGAAAGTGACACAGCAACAGTGTTTTCTCTTGTCAATATATTAATAATGGCCAAAAAAATGCACTCCAAAACACCCATAACTACACGAACCTACTATTATGTCTATTGTTTTGTTTAAATTGCTAATCTCAAAGTGTACTGTTAAGGCTAAGTGTGTTGTCCAAAATGAATTGAAAAATACAGAGAGCAGCTACTTTTATAGAAGGCAGAGTGTCAATCTGCGAAACCAACACCATATCTTTTAAAGACGTAAGGTAAGAAATGGGAAAGTGCAGTTGTGTAATTTCTGTGGCGTGGCGACAAGTGATTTTAAGAAATGCTTTCAATTTGAGACACAATACCTGCTGAGACTTTTGTATTCTGCTCGCAGCCCGGTTCTCCCTTGCTTTCTGGAGGTAAGGAGCCTTCTTCTCAGTTGATAGACTTCTCCATATTTTAGAGATTTGTTTAGCCCTTTCACTCCAACCTGAATTCAAGGAAATATACCACTTAATATTTGACCATTTGAAGATATCTTTACATTCCTTTGAGCGACACTTACTTGCATAATCTCGTTTAAGTTCTGGATGATTCATGTTTGCATACAAGACACAAGAGATTGTTGCACTTGGCCCGAGAGCTTCATCCGCCTCCCATTTCAGCATACTCCTTTGATTGTAGCTACTTGGTTGATCAGCGTCCACATCTGGTTGTGCTGCTGGCCACGGACTAGGTGGCTCTGAGAATGCTGGACTGAATTGCGGACTGCTGTAAATTCAAAATTATACCCATGGTTAAATCCAAATCTTTTAAATTGAAGATAATTCTAATATCAAGGAAACCGAATACTTACTTGCTATACTCGGATGGGTACGGAGAAGGCGGTGGAAAGTTAACGGGTGATTGTAGATTTTGCTGAAGTGGTGTAGCTCGAGGAAGACCTGGACTGGCTTGAACTATTAAATCATTTTATAAATTAGAATCACTCCATCAGCGATTATGAAAATCTAAAATAATCTCAAAATAAACTAACCCGGACCTGTCGTAGCAATATTCGGAGGAATTACTGAAGAAGGACTTGTCACCGCTAACGATGAAGGTGGCATGTTTTGATTAGAGTTTACGCGTTTCCCACCAACTGCAAATTTTAAACAATTATGTTAACAAATTCGAAACAATTTTGTAAATATCATTATTTTGTAAAACTGCTTATCCACCTTCTGAAGCTGGTGCCATGCTGCCCACTTGCGGAAACATGGTTTCTTGTGACTCTTCGATAAGAACACCTTTAAAGATATCCTCGACGTCCTTAGAGTCCATGCTGGGAAGGCCGGGATCAATGTTTTCAAGACCAAACTGAGAGGTTAGAATGTCATTAAACTCATCCTTTGGATTGACATCTTGCGATGTTTGATCCAGAGAGAAATCACTGCTGTCTTCCGTGCCAGCTATATTGAGAGAATATGAATTTAAAATCACATAAAGAAAAATCAAACTATAATTATCAAAGAAGCTAAATACCTCTAAAGTTAACAAGCCCTTCTTCCACTTTCATGTCATCACCTTCACTCATGATGTTATCCATAAAGATGTCATCTAGGTGCTCCCCTGCTAAAATATCCTGGAAGTTCATGTCACCATCAACGTCCTCGACGAGCGAATGATGCAGCTTTCTCACGTCCTTTGACAAATCCGTGGAAACGACATGTTGATGAGTTAAAAGATGCTCACTGAGACGACGATTGTCTACTTTTGTCTTCTCTGTTGACTTTTGCTTCGCTTTGATTGCTTCGATTTCCTCCTGCAAAATTTAAAAAAAATTAAATGTTTACACAATCTCTCCAAATCATTTACCAAACTCGAATGGAATGATGCAATTCGTACGTTAGAAAGTCTAATAATATTTTCATTCTTAATTGAAGAGCTTGTCTCATCCAGTTCGTCAGTGATATTAACTACAAAATCAGTCTCTTTTGAACTTGGTTCGTGTAAAGCTTTTCCAAAGAAGGCCTCCTGTAAAAATAGCCACCAAATAATGATGAAAAATCCGCAAATTGTATTACTAAGCTAATTAAAATCATCAAATATTTTTTTACCTGAAGATATACTGGAAAATTCTCCACCACCTTATTCTTGACTTTTCTTCGTTGAGCTTTCCTCTTGGGCTTGTCCCCTTCTGGAGTAGGAAATTGATCGAAACTAAGTTCATCCTCATCCTTAAACCTTGGTCCCCTAAGCTTAACTATAAATCCGCCTATGCCTAGCTTTTGTAGACTTTTCTGTCTCTTCCTGGACTCCCTGTCTTTTTCTTCATCGTAATCTTTTGACTTTTCTTCCGCTAAAATGGCATTCAAGACTATCATTAAAATCTCTTTCATAAAATCTGGACAATATGTGAACGAATATTTTACCTGCGCCAGTGCCAGTTACGACTGACTCAATAGCAGCAAGAATGCCGGCTTCCATAGCTGCAATATTTGGCATTTTCTTCCTCTTCTTCTTTGGTAAGTCCAGTGCGAGCGACTTCATATGAGACATGCCAACATCTGACAAGCTCACCCCGTCCACAGTGTGTGAAAATCTCACGAGATCTGCTGCAGATAAGAATGTACGTAAGTAATTAATTAATAGAAATGAAACAAAAGCTTTAATTTTATCTTTACCTGGCGACTTGGGAGCATGCTCAACTTTGGTAACAATTGGGAGAGGAGGAGGTCGCAAATGTGGAGGTAAGACATCACTTGGTCGACACAGGACACAACTGTAATTCTCATCCGAGCACTTCTCCGCTTCGTCATCATCCTTAATTGAATCGCAGCTCGCGTGAAGCCACCTATTAATAAATACGTCATTTCAAATATGTACCTCATTGACACAACCTCAAAACCAATTCACACATTTCTTCGTACCTATCACACTTGGAACATTTGATTATCAGCGCTCCATCAGTATACTCGAGTTTGCAAACCGGACAAGTTGAGTACGAGGCACAGGGGCCACAGCTGGTGTAGTTGCAATGCCATATACTATTCTTGCCAGGATCATTTGATCCACAATATTGACACACTACGCACCTACATTACAAAAACATTCAAATCAATCAAAACAATTCTTACTTTCAATTTATCTCCCAAACACAACTCGAAAAACCATCCATCTCCACTCTTACCATTTGCATTTCCAGGTGCCTGGTGGCACACTATCTAATGGAGGATCCATACAATAAATATGAAAAGACACATCGCATTCATCACAAAGAAGTAATCTGGCTTCATCATTTCTCTGCCCACATCCCTCGCATACTGTGCAGTCCAGGCATCTCCATCCTTTCGTTAGAATTACTCGGTTAACCTAAAAGATTTTTAAAAAAAATCGATTTCGCAATCAGCAAATGTATTCTTGATTGAGCAACTCATCAATAAAAGATTGAATAAAATTTGAATCTATTAAATCCCTTATAATCAAAATCAACTAACCTTAACATTAGCACAATAAGGGTGGTAACTCTGACCACACTGAGCACAAGCAATAAGTCGACCCTCAAGGTCATTGCCATAAGCTCCGCACATCACACACACGTCCTGCTGCAAAACAAAGTCATCCCGGGCTGAACACAAGATCATTCGATTCTCCTGACCCACAATTACTGGCTCCTCCTTCGGAAAGGAATCTGTTGACGCTCTCTGTACAATAAAAATTAAATTCGTATTAAATATTTTCCAAATATTTCTCACATCACGCAGCAACAAAATCCCTTCTTACATGAACTCTTCCAGTGCCAAACACCCTCAGCTTTGGTTTTGGTCCTCGCTTCTTAACAAGGTCATTGACTTTCTGCCTTCTACCACTAGAATTTGTACTATATTGACCCGACCCCCTCTCCCCAACTTTCCCTCTGCCTGCACCAACACTCTTCCGCTTGTGCAGCTTCGCCTCATAATTTAGCAGTTTATCCTTTGGTACCTGTTGATGATGAGATGTGTTGCTCTTATCATCACCTCCTAACGTTGGGAACTGTCAAGTAGAAAAATAAAATCATTTAATTCATTTAATTAATTTAAATTTTATTCATCAAAACATTTTCCAAATTCAACATTCAAAATACTCTTCTTTTTTTTTAAAATATAATATTTGTATGCCTTGTATCCACTCTTTACAGCCGCCTTTCTCGTCGAAGATCTCAGCTTCATGATAACCTTCTGTTTTCTTCACTCTGAATTTAAAACAACTAATTTCCCATTTTTTTCTACACTTTTCTTGACAGCTTGTCCAGACTCGAATCCCTCCTTTAACATTATCTTATGGCTTTATGCATAATGCAGAATGTGTCTTGTCTCCACTCATATCGCACAATCACAACCTTCTTAACCCTTTTGTTCTTATGATAAGATATGGTTTTTGCCAGCCTCTGACTCTCTTCTTCGTTCACTCTTTCGCCATCAGATACATCATGTTTTTTTTCGCAAGCGTCACTCTTCCTCTCTCACTCTCTCCTTCTTACATAACTGATTTCAGTTATGTCAGAACCGGCGCCGCTACCCTATCCAAAGGATGCGAGTAAACACCAACAGTTTGCTAATCTCTAATGTTAAACTCTAATTCTAACTGTGTTCGGGCATCATACGATAGGGTGAAGACAGTACTATCCTCGCTACTCACTTGGACGGTCGTGGTTTCTTTTCTTTTCTCAGAAATTAAAAACAATTTTTTTATGTCAAAGGTCATTAAAAAGTGTGTAGTCAGCTAATTAATGAAATGTTTATAGATTTAGAAACGTGACAAAAAATTGTTTATAGTTTTGAGAGTGCGCAGGTGGCCAAATTTTTCGGGGAAGTGAGGAATAATGGTGAGGAGGAGCGTAGGACAGTTGCCATCATGCCATGTCGGATGATAAAAATGGCTTGGTGAAGGAAGGGTAGGAGAACCTCGTGCACAAATCCGAGACACGGCGAGGAGCGAATACTAGTTTAGTGTTGAATCTGATTTCAATCCTCTCCTCCTCGATTTTAGAGTAAAATATGTGATAAGAAATTCTTTAGATTTTATTTTTATGCAAATAAAAGGATACGTGAAATTTTAAATAGGCAAATGAACTGATTAAGAGGAACTATGGAGAGTAAAAGGGATGGATATATTGGAAACCAGTTATCAAATTAGAGTTTTTTACATAGAATGTGAAATGAGTTGTGAAAACCTCAGGGTTGTGAATATGTGACGTGTAATATCGCCTAATTAAAACCAAGTTATTTTACGAAACATTTCTAAATAAAAGCAGTGGAATTCTGTGATTTTAAGAAGGGACGAGTGAATTGATCGTCTTACCTTATCAGATGCAAGTGCCTCAGCATTTTCAATATTGAGGATTGAATCGTCTTGAAAAGGAGAGAATAAAAGGTCTGAGGATGTTGTGTTGTGATTAAGAAGGAGGGAGTTTTCATCAGCGCCCAGCTCCTCAGAAGCCCGTTTGGATGAAGGGATGGATCGGGGAATGCCTCCTTCAACAGCTATGGAAAGGCCAACTCCGCTCTGTAGCTTCTTGCAAGGTATACAGACGTATTCGTAGTCGGGTTGGAGGTCTTTTCTTTGTTGGTGGCGGGCTAGGTCTGCGGATGGGTCACAGGTTCCATGAACGTACCTATTTAAAAGGTAAATCGCAATTATATTTTTGACATTTGTTAATTCTATAGATGTCATCTATTAGATGATAGGATGCGTTTTTAAAATCCTGCATACTTTTTGCACATGCGACACTGCAGCATTGATTTTTGAGCGACATGTCGATACGCCTTGCCACACATGGGACAAGCTAATCCCTTATTTCTTTGTTGATAGCAGGAGTCGCACACTGAGAAATTGGCGTGCCATCTGGACGAAGGACCGGATCCAGGTGTTCGGGCTCCACAATCAGTACATTGACGACACAACTGGGGACGCAAAAGAAGAGAAAATTAGAAACACTGCCACAGGTTAAAAAAAAACTTAAAAACGGTTGAGAACAAATTGACTTTAATTATCACCTTGCACTTCCAACTGTGTTTGGGTATTGATGCTAACGCAGGTCGTAAACAAAATATATGATAGGATTTGTCACAGGTATCGCACGAGAGGAGTTTGCCCTCATCCCCGGGCTGGCGGCATGCTTGACACATTTTGCAAGCGGGACATTGCCAGCCTGCCCTAATACCGGGATCGCTATTGATAGCCATACAAGGACCGTGATAGTGATGGCCACAATTGCTACATAAAATGAGAGCGGAGATTTTTCCTGGAGAGTCACACACTGTACAGTTCGCCTTGTCGCCGACAAGCGGCACAGCCAGCTCCAGATGGGATGAGCATAAGGCCGTTCTCGACGTTGGATCTTGAAACGCACCACTTATCGCTACACAAGGCAAATGAAACACAGCTCCACAGTTTGGAGCTTTGCAGATCACACCCGCACCCAGGTTCCCGCAGTGTAGGCATCGTTGGCTAAGGGAACGTATCACCTCCACTTCCAGCTTGGAGAAAGTGGCGTTCTCTTCCGATATCACTCCGTCGCACCAGCTAGCACAACCTTGGTGTACATAGTAGTATCCTAAAGTAGTAAGATAACATATTTGTCATAAACTAACTTGACCTTTCACGAAATTTAAAACCATTATTAATTCTATTCCATTTACCAGAATCGAATATACTATTGTACTCAGGCTCTTCCGGATAACCGCAAACTTCATCAACTGGTTCATTCATACTTTCTAAGCTACTTTGTGATACGAGTCTTCTGGAAACAATCAACCATTGTATATCAACAAATCATTTATATTTATAAGAATATCTCAAAAACCAATCTATTACTTCATTTTTAATCCCTTTTGTCTTCTACAGGAAAATCCCGGCTTGTTTGCCTTCTCACTGTTAGTATCCTTCTCCATTTTACTTTTCACTGTTAACCCACTGGACACTGCAACCGGGTCGAACCCTTCTGGAATCTCAATACGGAGTAAATCCCCTTGACCCAAGATACTTCTCTCTCCCAGGTTACAAAATGCACATACTTTTCCAGGCCTGTATCAATCACAAAAAACAAAAATTATATCAATCAAAACACTACATATTTTAACCTTGCAAATTTTTTCGACTTTTCAGAATCTTCCTCTTCCAAACAATCACGTACCATTGTTCAGGCAGAAGTGAGAAATCTTCATGAAGCTTTTCAAGCGAGGATGCAACACTGCTCGTGTCAGACTCCGCAGCATCATCCCCACCTCCACTCCCGCCTCTCGGAGGAGATTCATAACTTATTGCACTCAACTCCCCAATTAAACTAACTCCGAGGTTGGTCCCGCCACCAGATAGTAAACCGTCGCTCTTCTTCCTATTCGGAATTCCTCGATTAAGCGAGGGCCCTGCTAGACCCCTGCGAAGATAAGACAAAAAACAATCCTCAGCAAAAATTCACACAACAACAAATCGTCAAAACCCAAACCGGAAACACATTCCAATCAACCTCTCTCTCTCTCCCAAACTTACCCATAAAGGTTCTTATTTTTGTGACTTATTCCAAGCTTATGCGCTTTCCCCAAACCGACAGTATTATCCTTGCGTGGTCTTCCAGGTCCTCTCTTCACATAAGTTGGTTTCCCACTACCCCTCTGATGTGGTGGATGAAGCACTGCGGATAAAAGCTCATTTCCTCCTTGAACCACTTGAGACCCAACAACCCCTCCGGTAGGGCCGGGGTCGATGGATTCATCTTGTGCAGTGATTCCCATTCGGACAACTCGATCAATTTCTAGAGCAACTAGAAACTACAAGTGATTTCCCCCAAGTGCCTTCTACACGTCATAGTGGAAATTGCAAATCCTTTCAAAGATAACTCTGCAAAACTTTTGACCTCGACAAAAAAAAACCTGAAAAACTTTCCCCCTCTCAACCTTTTCCCACTGTCTTTCCTTCTCCACCAACTCCAGTTTGATTATTTAGCATTTACGACCAAAACTAAACGTTTACCCTCCAATTTACTTCTTCTTCTTCGAAATCTCTTCTTTCCTTTCAAAATCTTTCCTCTTTTAACATCTCTCTGGATAAAATATATAATCCTAATTTTTTTTGTATATATTAATTTATATACAAAACAAAGCTACTTTACACACACATCGTACACATAGAAGCACTCACACAATTACAAATTTTTTTTTTACCAGTATTCCAGCCAGTGCATTTCTCATTAGTTACTTGCGTACAGAGAGGGATGGTTCAAGTCGAAACTTTTTTTCATTTACAAACAACATAGCTTATATATTAACCATAGAAAATAGCTATTTCTCTTTCGTACCACACAAATATAGTAGTAAACTTTGTAGAGTTTTTTTTTTCTCTCTCTCTCTCCTCTCCTCTCTCATATTCCTACTCGTATCAGCTTAAAAATATATGAAAATGATTGGGCTCTACGCTCCTCTGTTTATTCTACCATAGTCCTGAGAAACATGAGGAGAATTGGTTGAAAATGTTTGGCTCTTGTCATGTTTTTCAGAAGCGAGAAAGGGTTGTGTGGGGAACGCGTTACTTTTATACGTTGTCCAAGTTGGACATTGGATTTTTATGTGGAGGGGAATAGTTTCGGGTTTCGAATGCTTTTCTGATAAAAAGAGATTGAGTAAAAAAAGTGTTGAGAATTCGTATCCTTTTTTCCTAGAGAAGGGATTGGAAGTGAGACGCTTTCCCTGTATAAAAAGAGATGCTTTTTTTGTGGGAAAGACTAAGCGTAGGATAAGCTAATGGTTTAGGAAGATGCCCACAATCCTGTCAATAAAAGACTGGAATGGGGGCAAAATGGCATAAGAAAAGCAGGTTCTGTAGGACCTTGAAAAGAGGAGTGGACAAGATGCTTAAATGAAATTAAAAGGTTAACTTTTCTGCGATAACTTTCGTTTATTTCTGAAATGCGATTTTTAAAATCACACAAATGACAGTAGAAAAGTTTGGCCACTTCCGGTGGCTTTTATACTTAAAGAAAATTAATGTACCCATTTCATCCGTTATTTTTTAATGGCGGAGAGTTACTTGAAAAAATTAAGTAGGATGATAACTCTCGAAATTATAGTACGTCATGAAAGACGTAAAGATTTAGCTCGATTTAAATCATACAAGCATAAAAAGTATACATTAAGAATTTGCATATTTCAAGAATTCAATCCGAAAATATTTTAGATGCGAGCGTGACATAATAATGGAGGATTTATGGAAAATTTGCGCGTAACATAATAGCTTACATTAATTTTTTTAAACTATAGTTTTTGGGCGAGTGCTTTCTTGTAGTAATTGTGGCGATTCATAAATCTGTGGTCCTTTTTAAATTCTCCCTATGCCAACATGACTACTACGCACTTTCGGTTTCACTAACAAATTAAAGTAACAACCATTGTAGAAATTAGGTAAATAAACAAATGATTTAACTCGCAATTTACGAAATCAGTTCAGTACAAAAACAAGTAGGACAACCAAGTAGAGAACACAGTAATTGACAACTCTGATTATTACACTTGCTACAAATGATAAGCTATAAGAGCTCTGACAACTTAGAATAACTTTTCATGACTATTGTTTTTGGTTGAGGTAACAACAACGTAAACACTGAGAAATAGAAAACATTTTACTTCTGTTAAAACAGAAAGCGAAAAGAAAGCTAAAAACTATATTTTTTTTATATATATTTGTGTGATTGATTTTTTAAAGCGCGTTTTCTTCTCGTATAAAAGTGCTGAGGATAATTTCTGCGAATAAATATATTTACCCATGAAACATTTATTTTCTTTTACAT
>JAHZMU010002747.1:0-17980 GCA_027743725.1 Rambutsinella grinnellia | reverse complement strand
GGGAAGGATAGGAAAAGCGGCAAATGGGCGGAGTTTTGCTAACATTAACGGTATTGCCGTGCACCACCCTGGGCACCACCCTGATTTTCCATTTAGCTACGCCACTGATGGGGCCAGGGACGTGTGGCTGTATCCACAGCATTTAATTTTGGCTGGGAAGAATGCCAGGATTTATAAGCGGAGATAAAGCAAAATGGAATTCATTTTGTTAAAAAGTACGAGGAATGTCAATAAATTCATAAAATGGAACAAATATTAATTCATTCATTCATTTTCAGTCTTTTTAGTCTTGTTTTCATATGGCATTTTGATTTCATGCATCTTCATTTTTTATCTGTAGAAACGACTTTGAACAAAGGGAAATTATTATATGGTGAAGACTCATTTCATTTACTGAAGCTCAAAATTTTACAAGTCATTTGTTACTTTTACATTTTTGTCATTTACTCTATTTAATTTTAGACACTTCATAATCTATTAGTCATTCATCAGAAAATCTAAATCTCAAGCCTCATCAAGAACTGCATAGTCATCTTCTTCATCTTATTGATTCACACTGAGCCAATGCATTTTTAATATTGAAAACCAACAACATATCAATTTTTGTTCGCAGCAGGCCACCGCTCCCGTCTCATTTTGAATGGCGTCATAAAATAAAATGTTTACGTCAATGGCTACTTCAAATTTAAAATTCTCCAGATAAACAAGCTATACGCAGAAAACTCCCTTTAAGAAGTGCGACTGGAATGCAACATCAAGCTTTTGTTATTGACTAAGAATAATTACTAGTGATCCCGATGCCTAGCTAGGCATATGGCATAGGCTACGACAGTTCAGATTATAATTTTAGTTTGATTATTCTTTATAAGTTTCGCTCAAATCTTATCCAATCTATATATTAAATATCAAATGGGCCTAATATGTGCGTTCGAAGACTGTATAAATAAAGTCTCACATAAGCTCAACCCAAGAGGGTATAATCCCTTCCGTCATCCCCCGGGGGTATAATTTCAAAACTCTGGTTAAAAATTACTACATCCTTGTTAAAAATGCGACTCAAATGATATCCCACATGCCAATGTTAATAATTTCATTCGAAAGCCACCTCCCCCGTCCCCCAGGCGGTGCAGTTTTCAAAATCCATTACTCACTTAACTGTTTACTTATTTATATTTACTGTTTTTCAATTGTATGCAAGTTAGATATACCATAATTTGTAACTTAAGTCTACATTTTGAAGGTTTTTGACCTTTGATCTCAAGGTCAATCAAAATTAAGAAAAATCCTACCCCATTCGCTCTCCGCAATTTAATTAGGAATCGAATGAGGTATTGCACGCCATGATACGTTGCAAAACAGAAAAGCCTTAGGGTTTTGAATGAAAAAAGTCTTTGCGTAGTAATTATATAGATTATTCGCTAAGATTTAAAAATAACCTATTACTCCGAATTGAATCTGAATAAATTTGATAATTTCATTTGGAGAAATGCGACTTGAGTAGAATTATTTAAGGCATATAAAAGGAGAAGTTATTCTAAAATTTATCATTTTAAAATTTGCAGTTTGGAAATATATTTTAAAATGAGAAAGGCAAGTTTAATACTGACTTTGGTCGCAGGAATTGCACTATGCAATTCATTACCTGTGGAGGCCAGGAGCATAACTAGTGGTGAGCGTAGAGTTAGCTTTATGCCTGTGGATTACACTGATTACGCAGAGGAAAAGGTTGGGAGTGAAAGACCAAAACGATTTCTTAAAGAATTAAATAACTTCCTCTTCGGAAAGAATGGTTATGGAGGTTATGGAGGCTATGGAGGTATAATATTTAAATCAACAAATTAAATTAAAAATTATATTTTCTCAATTATTTATCGAAATGGTATTAGGTTCAAGGAGCGGTGGCTATTATGGTGATCGATCGGATTGCATTCCAGTGACCGTTCCAACCCCAATGTATACATCAGTGGGAACAATTTACACAATTTCTACAACATATAATTGTAATTACTACTAGCTTATAATATTGAAAAATAAATAGACTTGTAAACAATTTCATGCTTGTCTTTGGATAACGAATTGGTCGCACATGAATATTATCGTATAGTTCTTCATGAGGTTCTTTGAAATGGAGTTTTTGTGACAGCAAAACTTGGCATATTAAAATAATCCTATTTCGTTTTAAGAAATGATTGACATTTCAATCACGTTTGTTTGCATCACAGATTATGTGCATAACTTGAAAGCTTTTCTGTGATATTCCATAAAACAAAACGACAATTCTATCTAGAAACACCGTTACATTAAGAGATTTTTTATCAATTTTTTTTAAATTACAGCTATCATCCAACACATTTTAATTAGTTTATCAAATTTTTTACTAAAGTTGTAAGTAATTGATCAGCTTTTACATCAATTTACCTTAAGATCACTTATACTTACATTAGTATTGTGAAAAATATTTAGTACACACCAAATACATTTTGGGTGATGTGAAAGCTGAACATGGACACATTTCCAAACGTTGGATTCTACTCATAATTCTAAGAACAACAACTGTGTTAATTGTAATCTGGTTGATTCAAGCAATTAAAGGGTGTCGGCGTTATCTTTAAATCGACACGTAGATAAATATTTCAATAATAAAACCTTTTATACAAAGCTAATTTATAAACTACCATAATTAGCATGTCGCGAACATTAGCTACTTACTTTATTTGCGCGACGGAAAGAATATTCAGAGTTATTGCGGTGCATGCAAATATTTCCTTTTTGAAATAGTGAGAAAAGATCTTTGGCTCCTTTGATTGCAAAATTTGTTTGGATTTTAATTTTTAAACAGACTAATGGGAATGCGAAATAGGATATTTGCAACCAAAAAACTTTAAATTGACAGGTTTGATGACACTGCTCGCTATAACAGTTTCAATTTAATTGTAATTAAGTTATTTGTAAACCTACTTTGGCCTGTTAATTATGAGTGATGTAGAAAATAACTTCACCAATTACCTTTTGATGCAGAAATTACCAGCATTTTCCTCAAACTTACATTCATTGAAGAATAAATACCTTAATGACAACGGGCTGGGTTGGGCTTGATTTTTATATTAACCAAGAAGAATGATTAAATTTTTGCATCATAAAATCGCAATAAAATATGATGATTATAAAGCATTGAAAAATTAAATATCACAATTAGCTACCGCAAATGTCATATACATGACCATCAAAAAAGGTCGCTGATGCAAAGCTATGTGTTGACGAAATAGTGCTTGTTGGCTTCACAAAAGTGAAGTGGAGTGAAATGGTCGGCTAAAGTATACTCATCCCGTTTTCGCAATTCCTAATTGCAAGCTGCAGCGGATGTAAAAAAAATAATCACATAGTTACTCGTTTTCGGTGATAGAAATAAAAGGCTATCGATTTTCAGTGACTCCTGTCACTATCAGTTTAAGTATTAACTTGCACAGCTAACCTTGCAGTTAACAAGTTTAATTTAAAATCCATTATACATAATCCCCTCGTGCTTAAACCTAAAGTCAAATAATTTGTTTTAGTTATTTGAAACGCTCTAGTAAATTGATAAAACTTTAAGATCAAATTGGTTACATTTTAATCGGTCCCGAAATCCAATCTAACGCAGATATTTATTTATGCAATTGCTAATTTTTTGACTTGCAGTGCTTCAGAATGCCCCAGAGAAACCCTTTTGTTTAAAATAAGAAAAGACAATCAGAAAAGTCAACCGGCTTATTGCCAAACAAAATAAAACTTACCCTCTTGAATGGAAAGAAAGCGCCTCCACATCCTTGTACTTCACAAAGTCGAACTGAAACTGTTGGATAGACCGCGTTTGCAAAAATATTATCATAATTTTATACAAAGCCAACTGCCTCTGAAAATGCTTAATTGCACAGTTGTTCTAAACGTATTTTACATCTTGTTTAACAGCACAAAAACTATAAACGAGCAGTTTTATGAAGTATGTTTACTTGCTGGATTTTCGGGAAATTGAACCAACTTTGCCAATTAAATAGGCAAGACGAATGACTTCTGTGTATGGTTGGGAGCTACAATATTCGCAAGCATTTAAATATTTGATTGCTTGTCACTTAAAAACCATTTATTTTTACTTTAGTGGATTTACAAAATCCAAAATGTATAAGTGAAAAGAATGACATTATTTTGAGTACAGCTGCAAATTATGATACATTAATAGACTTCAACAAACAATTTTTATTTTAAATGTTCAAATTTTATTTCATTCTTTCCCATTTGCTAGTATTTAAGCAAATGCTACTTAGACTTTCAATGAAGAACAGCCACATATATCTGTTGAACGTTTATATCAAGTTCATTCACCTTTCTAGCTTTCACATTCGGCAATATAACCACGCTATTCAAAGCGAAAAGGTCGTATAAATTATTAAATACTTTAAATGAGATGGAATATTTTTTAAATATCTATTTTAAGAATTGTTAAAGCCTTTGGTTTTCTTAATAAAATTAGTAGGCAAATGAAATGACGAGTGAAAATATTTCAATACGTTTTTTTTTGATCAGCAAACATTGGCATTTAAATCTGCTTGTCTGACAATCGCAAATTAATGAGCTGTAAGAAAAACTGCTGCAGAGGATTAACCTGGTCTTATCAACCATTTCAATTTTTTTTAACATTGTTACTCTGTTCATTGTAAATGTAGCCTAGTAAATCATTTGGCTTTATCTTGTAGCTTTTATCAGAATGATCTTGAGATTACATTTTCATTCCATCACAATTGGCTTAAATTTTTTCTCTGTATTTTGTAGTAAAAATTGGTAGAAAAAAGTGGCTGGGTTGGCTGATTAAATTCATTAACACTTACATACATTGCATGAATATTTCTTTACAAAATTGGCAAATTAAAATTTAATTCCGCATCATGAAACTTCATTTGTTAACAATTAATTTGCTAGTAGTTTATTTAACAGTAGATCGTTTTGGAACAACTGATGCACAAAACTTAACCGCCGTTCTGTGTAGTGCCCGACTGCCCACCGGGCGAGGCGATGTATCTGCATTATACGACGGTTCCGACACAATCTATCTAATTGGCGGGTGGGATGGGGATAGCAGCGTGAATGACACATTTACCTACTCCATCAGCCAGAATGTGATCACAGCCGCCGGACAACTTCCTGTTCCCAGTAATACCGGCAGCACGGTAATGGACGGTCATGGGAACATTTATCATATTGGGGCACGGAATAGCAAAGATATCTACCAGTATTCCACCCAATTTCAAAACTTCTCAGTGGTCTCCACTCTCCCAGTTGACAACTATGGAATGGCAGTAATACAAACTGATCCAGACACTGCCTTGTTCTTCGGTGGCGTGGGTGGTATCAATGGCGTATTTAGTTTGGATTTAAACACATTCAATGTGGAAAGACTTGCTTATATCCCGAGCGGGAAGGTGCCTTGGTACGGCACGCCGGTGATTTGGGCGGAGGGGAAGAGAGCAGCTTATCTATTCCCGAGAATATTGGAGACCCCAAATGTTACACGATTTGACACATCCACCAATCAGTTTACAGACCTCCCTGTGGATTTCCCAGCAATGAATAATTTAGCAAAGGCAGTTTCGGATGGAAACTTTGGCTATATCATTGGGCCATTCGGGGAAGATCCAGGTAATTCAAACGCCATCATCCAATTTGATCCTGAGAATGAAGACTTCCGTATTATTCATATTGAGGGTCATCCTGGACGAAATGGCTTTTATTACGGCACCGGGGCAGTTTACGTAGAGAAACTTAATCGGATTTATTTATTTGGGGGGATTACATCTGAAGGGGTTCACGACGAAATTCTTTATATAAGCTTAGACCCATTAAAATAAAACCAGGCTTCATAAGCAGAGATCATGAAAGTGAAATTAAGTCGTTTTAGTAAAGAGATTGGTACATATTTATAATAAATATATAATGTGAGAAAATAAGAATTTTAGTCTTTGCTTTCATGTGGCATTTTCACTTCATCTTTTGCATGCATAATGGCCTTGAACAAAGCATGTTATAAAATCCTTTTACGTAATGCACCCATTTTATCCAGTAGTAGCTTAAAAGTCTACTGGTCATCTGTTGCTCTCCTATTCAGTCATTTTATTTATTTATTTCTCTGGCTGACTGCCTGACAGGCTAGTAAACATTTCTGTGATATTTAAATTAAAAATTTCAAACATGACAATCGCATTAATCTACCGACGTTTTCAAAGCAAAGTAGCATTTGCTAAGGCGTTTTCATCCACAGCTCAACTCAAATCTGCGGAAGATCTTCAAATATCAGTTGAAAATGGAATTAAAAGAATTGTGATGAATCGACCTCGGGTCAAAAATGCAATGAGCTTTGCGGTAAATGTAAAATAGTTTAATTACGCATTAAACTAAATTATGAAGTCTCTTTTGTGTTTTAGATGATGGATAAATTGGGAAGGACACTTCACGAGTCAAACACCGACCCTGATACAAAATTAATTACAATTACAGGCACTAGTGATTACTTTACGAGTGGGAATGACTTTAACAATTTCAAATTAGGGACTATCGCAGAAATTAAAGAGACTATGCGTAAATCCGTTGTGTATGTAAAATTTTAGGAATCAAAATTAAATTATGTACATTCTGTATATTCTATTTTTTTAACATATTAGGGAACAGCTCTTCCACGGTTTTATTGATTGCCGGAAACCAATTATTGCGTTAGTTAATGGAGGCGCAATTGGAATAGGGACAACTATGCTGTTACATTGTGATCAAGTCCTTGCTAGTGATAAGGCGTTTTTTCCAACGCCATTCGTGTCCATTGGAATTCTTCCAGAATTTGGATCAAGTTATTATTTTCAGAATATGTTGGGAAATATAACGGTAATTAGTTTGAAAACGGCTTCAAGAAATTGATAGTAAAAGTTTTTCTTGTATTTGTAGGCAAATGATATGCTCGTCTTTGGGAGCAAAATGAGTGCAGATGACGCCCTAAAGCATGGACTTATCAGTAAAATCATTTCTTCGCAAGGCTTTTATGAAAAGTGTGATAAGCTTATTGAAAGCTATGCAAATATTCCACTTGAAGTAAGTTGTTTAAAATAATTTTAATTAAAAATGTTGTTGATTTAAAATGAGACATTATCCGGTTTTTACAGCCCTTGATGAAATCAAAGGATCTAATTCGGGCTCCGGACAGAGAGAGGATGAAACGGATAATCGCTTACGAACTAGACGTTGGTATTGCGTTCGCGTTGGAGGGTGACGCGCTGAAAAAGGCGGAGAATTTCTTGTCAAAAAAGAAATAATTAAACATTCCACAAGTCTTTATATAAATATTGAAATTTAATGTTTACTCAATAATCATTTAAGTAGGTATTAAAAATAATGCGAATGCAACAATGTTGAATGTTATTGTCAAGTAATGCCAAATTAAAATTCATAAAATCAACAACTTTTAAAAACATGCTTTACAAGCAAACCCACCCTCCATCTTAACGCGCTGCTGTCGTGGTTTCATCTGCTGCTGTTGTGGTTTCCGTTTCAGATGGTTCAGTAGTGGTAGTCGTTGTTGTTGTTGTGGTAGCTACAAATTAAAAATAAGTTTTTAAATCACAGAGTTTAAAAGATATAAATTTTCTTACGCGGATTGCAATTCCATGTTCTAGCGAACCATCCTGAAGAACCTTCACAAACGCACCTCTCAAAAAACAACTGCATTATGGTACCGTTTGGAAACAAGCAAGGTTTCCCGTGATGAACTTAATTTGGAAAGAAACTACATAATTAGCTGAAACAATGCTATGAAACAAATTGCTAAACTTACAAAAACCCGTCGTGTATGAAAGCGCAATGAGGACGAGAAATGCGGAAACCAACTTTGCCATTTTGAAACTAATTGGATTACAATTATTTTCAGGATTATTTTGCTAACAAAAAACTGTGTAATCGGAAGAGATTAATAACTGACATTTGAAATTAATCAACTTTGGCTTTTATATCCGTTTCGATTTGCGTTTCAAAAAATGAAATGTCCAGAAAAGTGAAATGATAAATAATATGTAAAATTTAAATTATGTTTTCTCTAAACATCAAGCGTCATTTAATATGAAAAATATGTTTATTTTCTGGTGATTTTAGTAAATAGCAGGTGTACATTTGTAAAGAATTAATTTGTTGATTTGTGATGGAATTTAATTCTGGTCGTTGAGCCTACAGTAAATAGTATTCGGGAAAACAGGCTTTCTGTTCCTGTTCTAGCTAGATTTCTTCTGTTTTCTGGGAACACAGCGCAATAAACTAGTATCCATTTTATGACATGTTTCCTGAAAAATAAATAAATTTTATTCATAAAATACTTTTCACCTGCGTAAAATGTTCATCTAATTTGTTAAGATTGAATATTTTACTTTATGACTTTGTAGATTAGCTGGATAGCGATATCTCTCATCACAAGTGCCGCATTTGTAAGGTCTTATGCGAGCATGAAGATCCATGTGACATTTCAATGATTCCTGATTATAAAAAGATTTAAGGCAAACGTTGCATTGTAACGATTTTCTTTCTGGAACTTCCGTTTGATGAATGCTATGGATTTGCATAATATGGTCGGGTAATTTAGTTGCAACTATTTCTCCGCATATTGGACAGATATCCTTAAGAAGACTGTTGGTAGCCTTTGAAAGTGGTATGTTGGAATAGCCATTTAATTTACCCATCTTTTGATAGTTACTTTTGAGGAGTCAAGAATTGTTTGATTTTCACTTGTTTGCTGTGTGACTTTAGAATTTCGATGTTTGATAAGCTATTAATTAATTTAAAAACGCCAATTAACTTACTAAACATTAATCATGTTATAAAATTAAAAATTAAACTTACATGAGAAATAAAAACGTTGGTATCTTTAAAAGTATCAAAGCAGTAAGGACACTTGAACTTTGTCTTGCTAGCACTTCTCCCATTAATATTTTTGGATTTGGATTTTCCGGCGTCTACTTCAAAATCTTTTCCAGACACAGGCCTTTGCTTCCGAATTAGTTTGACTGGTTTAACTTCCGACTTTTCCTTATTTTTATAATTTTCACTTTTATCTCCCATTTTAAATTCATTGTCTTTGTATAATTCAGCAATTAGAAATAAACTCATTTCTTTAAAATTAATGAGTTTATGAAGGTAAATATGTATTTTAAGAAAATTTATTATAAAATTCTTTACTTTAATATGCGTGCAAACAGGGGGAAGTCCAGAAATATTGTGTCGACCTATTTTTCATTCAAGGATTTTCACATCTATAAATAATTGTATCCTTTTAGCTTACATTTATGCCCTAATTCAGTCTAGTAAAGAGTTTCATTTATCCAAATAAATTCAAGGCTTTTAGTCAGGACTTTAGAATCCTTCGGGCGCAATGAGCCTTCTTTTAACAAAAGAGACGCAAGCCGAAGTGAACAAAGAGCTACTACAGCCTTTCAGAAAAGACAGAAAAGACTCTTTTCAAAAGAGTGATGATCTTTCGTGTGAGAAAAAAGTTGCCGGCTTAGACACGTGCAGGATTCTCTTGTCAGCTGAATTTCACATTGACTTGTTCTGGACTTGTTCAACAGTTGAAAGATCGCCCTTATTTTTTGAATTGTGTAATCCTTTAATTAAAGAGTGAATTTAATTAAGATGGAGCAGGATAACAATAACGACCAAACCCTCCAACGGCTTCTAATTGAAGTGGAGTTAATGGTTTCTAAAAATATAGAAGCTTTGAAGGCATTGCTTGCGGATATTATGAAACTGATTAGGTTGCAGAAAAGGGCGCATAAAAGGCTTCAAAATAAGAAAGAACGTCTTCTAAAATCGTTAAGTGAGGTGGATAATAATGTTAAGGAGAAGCCTATTGAAGATGGGAAACGTCAAAGTGTACTTGCTTCAAAGTTACTTCCAAAGGAGGTCGGTAAAATTAAAAAGTTAAAATCAAATATTCAGTTCAAAAAAGCAATCAAGTTAAGTAAAAATTATTTATAGATGTGGGCGGAAGTATTCAGCTACAATTTGGGCAATGGAATGGACACTTTGAACACCAACCGGGTTTGCAGTACTTTCCATGACATTCTTAATCCGAGGAAGACCACTTGGCTCTTTGGCGAGGTGATTACTTCAATTTTAAATAATTAAAATCGTCAATTTCTAAATCAATAATGAAAACATTTAATTATTCTAGATTATTGGTGTCCTCGCTAACCATTTGGAAACAGCTGATCTCCTGTTGTGTCGCAAAGTGTGTAAAAAGTGGAAGCTGGATGTTGACAACTTCATAGAATTTGAAGACCTCGACGCCGACGGTCATCGCCCCAAAAGATTCAACCTTTGCCGTTGGACTCGATTAGAAAATGATGGTTCTTTTACGGAACAAGTCACCCAAGATCTTCTGAACTCTGGGAGCCCTTTCAATATGAAGGCGCTAGTATTGAAGGAGACCTATAATGGACTAAATGACACCCAATTTTGGCACGGGATAAGGACCCTTTTGGACCAATTTGGAAAGCGCGTCTTTAACTTCAGCTTGGAATCTCAACTTCTAACCGTTTTCCAACTACCTGATGCCATGTGCTCACCGGAAGATTTACTAAGAAGGGAAATTCTTCATTTATTGCCGAATTTATATTTTCTAGAGATAAACGGAGAGCAAGTCCACAATTACGTTTCAAAATATAGAAGTTATGAAATGATGGAGTTGCCAGAGTTAAAGAACCTATTCGAGTTGCGTATAAAAGCTGAAGATGATCAGAAGGTTTTAGTTAAGTCAATCTTCTCTAAATATTCAAAACAGTTGAGGTTCTTAAGCCTTCCTCCAATTGAAGCTAGAAGCACAAGTGCGTTCTTAATAGCGTCAAAGTTTGAGTGGCCAAAATTAACAGTGCTTGAAATGGGATGGGTTGAAATGGATTTCATTAGTTCGAGTAATTTGGAGCCTTTTAAGAATTTAGTTGGATTACGCTTACTACTTGACTATAATTTGTTTAATGGGAGTGACCATCATTTTCTTGAAGATGTAATTTTGTTTGTAAATCAAGTTGCGAAAGTAGCGCCAAAGTTTAGTCAGTTAAAGTTGGAATTACAGAAGGGATTTGATTGGAAGGAAATTGTAAATTTACCAATTACTCTTTATGCAAGCGAGAAACTAAAAAGTTTAGAGGTTAACATTCAGTCTATGGAAGCGTTTAGGAAGGAAGAAAAAAATCATTTTGCATTTTTGTTGAGATTTCCATTCATAAGAAATTTGGTGATTGGTGGATTGAGGCCACCGCAACTACAACAACGACAATTGAATAATGCTAACTATTATGAGACGATTAGAGATGAGATTGTTCAAGTTTATAGCTTTATACTGCAAGGACGAAGTATGAATTGCTCGAATATTTGGAAGTTAATTCCCAATCTGCAAAATCTCACTGCGTTTGGGAAGAAATATGAAAGGTTTTCTGGTTAAAATAATTATAAATATTTAAATTGTTTACGCGTGTTTATGTTTTATACTGATGGTATCAATAAAACTTTGCCATTATATGTGAATTTCAAAAATGTCATTACATGTCAGTTTTATCAAAAATATTGTAAACATTTGATAAAATAAAGTGAAAGCTTTTGCTATCTATGCTAATCTTAAAATGGGTCTTCCTTTTCCTTCAAGAATTATTCCTTGATCAAGGTTGTTACGGGCGATCATTCAAGTGAGTTGCCCCGAAGCATCTCCATTTTAAAACAAATGCGAGTATTTCAAATAATTTTTAAAAACAATTCTTACCTGTGAAATGGCTACTTTGGAAAGTATTATGGACACGTTAACAAACTCTCATTTTGGGAAAAGTAGATCAGGCTACGTTATATTAGATAATGCATTCCTCAGCCAAGATTACTTAGCAATGTGCATTCGGAAACATTGGAGGTTTAGCCTTTACTTTGATCTTGAGAACAAAATGGATTATGTATTAAAAAATTTAAAATCTGACTTTAATTAATTACAAGTTACCTTTTAACATAGATACCTTTTATCTTCTAGTGCGATTGCTCATTCGTCTCAATTTGTGATTTTGTTGCGTATTCGCTAAACTCATCTCTTGTCTCAATCAAGCCATTACTTAATCTACCTCAGTTTTCTAATTTAATTAAAGATTTGCCTCAGATAAAAGCTTATCGGACAAATTCAGATCTAGACACCCAAGCCAGTCATGATATCCCTTGTATTTCTGACGCCATCAGCTTAAACTTTGTTTATTGCGGTCAAATTAAGAAATCATCAAAGGCTTTAAATCTCATCTCTGCCTTCATCTCTGAAGGGGACATTTCCTTTTGGGTTTGCCTTGGTCTTTCCATCGTATTCGTGTCTCTTCTATCTAATCTCAACCTGAAAAATAAGCTATCTTTCAACTTTCTTCCAACCATTTCCGCTTTGCTGTTAAATAACAGCGGCTCAGCATCCGTAAAAGGATTTAAGTCCTTCCTCCTTGCTATTTGGATGTTGAGCAGTTTCTTCATGGGCAACTATTACGCTGGATATTTAACTTGTGATTTGGTTAGCCCTGAGCATGATTTGCAAATTAATGATTTTGAGGAGCTGGCGAGTTCAAACTATCCCATTCTTTACGAGGGCGCACCAACCATCAATCAGACAATTGGGCATATCAAGTCTAGCAAAGGATTATGGGGGGAGGTGGAGCAAAAGCTGTTTGCTAAAATAATTGATGCTGTAATAACGCCGAATTTTGATAAATATTTGGAGAAGTTTATTACAGGGAAATATGCTACGATTTTACCAAGCGGGTATGCAATCAGATGCGCAATATCTGGGAATAAACTTGTTGGGAGTGGAATGAATTGTTACGTGGGAAAGAGAGTGACATATTCCAATACCGAATATTTTGTCTTTGGTGGAAAGGAAAATGAAAAACTGAAGGGGGGTTTTGATATCATTATGGGATCTGGTATTTTTGGGAGATGGAGGAAGGAGGGTACTGGATGCATTGTATCCGACAGGGTCCAGAGCAGGGTTAAGGTTCGAAGCATGACGGAACTTAAAAATAATAAGGAAGATGGATGGAAAAGTATGGAGGTCGAGGGAAAATTCTGGAGTGGGATGGTAATCTGGTTGATTTTTATGGGAGGAAGTTTTGCTGCTTTTATTGGAGAATTTGTGTGGAAATTAAAATATCATTAAATAAAAATGTTTAGAGAAGTTTAGGGGAAGTATTTTTGTGGTAAAGACTAATGATGACTTATCATTGATGACTGAGCTAGCTCATGTAGTTTCTGGGCAGAAAGCTCGTTATATGTGTAAATGCTCAAACACCGGGATCTTTACTACACACTCCACAAAGATCTATTGAAAAAGTATGCCTTTCACATGCCATTTAGTCATATTTTAGAGGGACAGCTTCTTCCTTTCCAGCGTTTCTTAAATAGAATCAGATTCTGTTTTTGTTGCCTTTCCGGACCTGTCATCAAACAAGATATTTTTGTACAAAGCATGATCCCTACTTGGAACTCTCAGAATAGGGGTGTAATACTAGTTTATCGTCAAAGTCGCAATGATTTTTAAACACATCTGGTATTCTCTTCAGGATTTTTTTCATGGATTATCCATTTCTTTTCAAATCCATATCTAAAACTTTTAAAACCAAAATAGAGTTCCATTTATGCATTAGAGCTTCATCAGTTATGTAAGGCTGAGGAAAAAAGTCTTTAATTTTTATACCAAGAAAAGTGAATTTAATTTTAATAGAGCAAGAAAATATTTACTGTAACGACGCAATCCTCGAAAAACTTAATATGGAAGTGGAAATAGCGACTAATAAAATACAGGATTTAAAGGCTGAGTTGTCAGATATCATAAAGCAAATTGTTTCCCAAAATGAATCACGGAAATTGCTTAAACGTAAAATCAAATATCTGTTGAATCCATTAATGGAAGTTGTTTTTTACGAGAAGCTGGAATGTAGTAAAAACGTCGACGGGCAGGAGAGACTTGCTTCTACAATGCTTCCAAAGGAGGTTAATTTTTTATATAAACTTTTCCCAAATTTAACTAAAAGTACTCACAAATAACTAATTATTTTCTTGCCAGATGTGGACAGAAATATTTAGCCATTTGAGTGATCCAGCGGATATCCAAAACACCAATATGGTTTGTAGTACTTTCAATGACATTCTTAATCCAAGGAAAACCACTTGGCTCTTTTGCAAGGTTATTATTTCAGTATTAAAACTCCTTTATAATTATCCATTTCCGAAGCTACAGCAGAAATACTTAATTATTACAGGTTATTGGTATCCTGTCCAAGTTTTTGGATACAAGTGACCTGCTTTTGTGTCGCAAAATATGTAAAAAGTGGAAGCTGGATGTGGACGACTTTATTTTAAGGGATCGTCACCGTTATCAAAAGCTCTTGGATTGGACCTTTTTAAAAAACAATGACGGAATTACGGAGAAATTCACACAACAACTCTTAAATTCCCGCAATCCTTTCACTATGAAGGCGGTTTCGATTGACGACGGGCGAAATTCTCAACCCAATTATTACGTAGAAGATGAGATCAAATCCACACAATTTTGGCACAGGATAAAATTACTTTTGGATATTTATGGAAGCCGTGTTTCCTACCTCAATTTTTACACTCAATTTCTTAGCCTTTTAAAACTGCCAACGAAAACATGCACATCAACGGATTTGATCAGAAGACAATTGCTTCATTATCTACCAAATTTGCAGGTGCTTAAAATAAATGGAAGTCAATCGCTTAGTTTAAGTAGCATTTATAAAAGGTACGAAATGATGGAATTACCCGAGCTAGAAAAATTGGAAGAGTTAGCCTTAAATGTTGGGGAAGCGGAAAAGATTTTATTGCGGGCGTTCATCTCAAAGTACTCAAAACAGTTAAAAATCCTCAATATTGATACACATGATAATAGTTTAAATGGGTTTTTAATTGCTTCAAAGTTTGACTGGCCAAACCTAGTAGAACTAGAAATGAGAACGGTTGAGATGGACTTGATTAATTCAGTCAATCTGAAGGCCTTTCCTAATTTAGTGAAGCTAAGCTTAAATGTTAATGATGATGGTGATGATAAGGACCATCTGCAGGATATACTTTTGATTGTAAATGAACTTGTTAATGTTGCCCGGAACTTTGTGGTGTTAACTTTGAGAGTGAGTAAGCTTTTCAGTATAAAAGAAGTTGAAAATTTGCCAATAGATCTTTATGCAAGTGAAAGGCTGAAAACTTTGAAAATTAATATGGGGATGTTTTGGAGTGATGGAAATGAATATTATCATTTTTCATTTTTGTTAAGATTTCCATTTATAAAATATTTGCATATCTCTGGCTTCACGCCCATGCGCCCAGTACAAATTGAAGAAGAGCATGGACTTGGTGAAGAGGTTGTTGAGGTTTATAAATTTCAAAGGGAAGGGAAAATGTATGAGTCTAATATTTGGAAATTGCTCCCATGCCTCAAATTCCTCGAGGCATTTCGGAAAGAATATAAAAGGTTAAATGAATAATAGAAATATTTATCAAACGTGTAAATTGTCAAATACAAAGTTTGGTACTTAATAAAGTTGTGCAGTTTTAATTGGAGAATCTGCATGAAAATTGAAATAGGAGCATATGAAAGCAAATTAAATTTACCATTAGTTTACTTATTTAAATGTAAGTTAACTTCTAATTTTTTATGAGCGCAGTCATGTATTCAAAATCACTCTCCATTTAACATTGACTCTCAGAGTTCTCATTTAGTTGGTGGTTTCAGCCTGAAACTTTCAGGTTCTAAACAGATACAAGTATTGTGTAAGAAGAAGCTTAATCTTTAGCTTTGCCTGGTTGCCTGGATATTTTCTATAATATTTTGCTTGAAACTGTCATATCAGCGTAGAGATGTGTGTTGTTGGTTTAACATGACAAGCAGTAGCTTTGCAACACACGCGTCCAATATTCTCTAAAGGATTTCTACCTAAAACTTTTACGACCTAAAAGAAATCCTGTCTATGCATTGAGTAGCATTAGTAATGAAAGGCTGAGAGAGAAAGCCATAAATTGTGCAAATTAGTAAATTTTTAATTAAAATAAAATATGGAGCAAAATAATTGTAACGACGCAACCCTCCAACAGCTTAATATGGAAATAAAAGTAGCCCATAATAAAATGCAGGATTTGAAAGCAGAGCTTGCAGATATCATGGAACAAATTGTTTCACAAAAGGAATCACGGGTATTGCTTGAGAATAGGAGGAAACGGCTAAAACAGTTAACGGAAATGACTGTTCACGAGAAAGTGAATTCTAATAAAAATGTCTTAGAGTTGGAAAGACCGGTTTTAACAATACTTCCAAAAGAGGTCAGTTACATTTATTATAAACTGAAAGTCATTACTAATTACAAATCATTATATTTCCAAATCATTATATTTCCAGTTGATTTGTCACATTTAAAATAATATTTTTTTAAAATGAAAATAAAATTCTTTATTCCAGGTTGTTGCTGTCCTGTCTAAATACTTAAAAACAAAGAATTTGCTTTTGTGCCGCAGAGTGTGTAAAAAGTGGAGACTTGAAGTTGACGACTTTATTGAAGTTTCTTATCCTCGATATAGATTTTGCAAGTTGATTGAATTTAAAAACGATGACTCCCTAACGGAGCAAGCAATCCAGGATATTCTGAACTCGAAAAATCCCTTTACAATGAGAGCGGTTAAGATAGAGGAAACAGCGAATTCCGTTTGGCTTCAACACAGTGGCTTTAGAGATGATGAAGCTTTTGCTAGACGGTTTTGGCAAAAAGTAAAATTTCTTTTGGACACTTTTCAAAAGCGCATTTCCTACTTTACTTTGCACACGCATTTCCTGAAAATTTTTAAATTGCCTACGGATTCGTGCTCACCCACAGAATTAATAAGAAGGAATTTGCTTGACTGCTTACCAAATTTGAAATCGCTTGAGATAAGTGGATCTCAAAGTGGCGAAGAAAACTGTCCATATAATAAGTATGAAATGTTAGAATTGCCTAACTTCAGGAGTTTGTGCGAGTTAAACATTGAGATTAAATTGCAGGATAAAGATTTAATACGGCAGATATTTTCTAAATACTCGAAACAGATAAAATACCTTAGTATAAATAGTAATTCTATGTTAGAGTTTAGCACAATTGGCTTTTTAATAGCTTCAAAGTTTGCCTGGCCGAATTTAACAGAGCTTGCGCTAGGAAGGGTTGAAATGGACTTGATCAGTTTAACTAATCTAGAGGCATTCCCATTTCTAGAGAAGCTTAGCGTAACTGTTGATGAAAATGAAAATAATTGTCTTGAAGGAATACTTTTAATTACAAATCAACTTGTTCAAGTTGCTTCGAAGTTTAATTCCCTACAATTGATAATAAGAAAGGTTGTTAGCATAAAAGAAATTAATAATTTACCGCTTGGTCTTTATGCAAGTGAAAAACTGAAACATTTAGAGGTAGATATGTGCCCGTTTGGTAATAATAGAAATTATAACCATTTTGCATTTTTGCTAAAATTCCCATTCATAAAGAACCTGTACATAGATGGCTCAATGCCACTTCGACCACTACCCCTAAGGTTACGACGACAATTACATAATTTACAGAATAATATATTCAATTTAACAGCACATGAAATTGGAGAAGAAATCGTAGAAGTTTACAAATTTGCAATGGAAGGTAGAAACATGCAGGGTTCTAATATTTGGGAATTGCTACCATCCCTAAACATTCTAACGGCTTATGGGAGAAAATATAAAAGATCAACTGTATAGTGTTGGAATAACTAATAAAATTTGTAAATTGTCAAATTTTTATGATGTTGATAGTTATCAATAAAGTATTTTAAAGTAGACAAAGTTTCAATCATACACATTTATTTTATTCCATCTTAAATTCTTGGCCCTTAAGCATTACTTTTCTTT
>JAHZMU010002746.1:0-18626 GCA_027743725.1 Rambutsinella grinnellia | reverse complement strand
GCGGGGTCCACTAGTTACGGTTAGAATGAGCTACTGCATGCCATGATACGTTTGGAAACAAAAAAGCCTTAGGGATGAGACTGAAAAAATGGAGTGCGTAATAAGTAGATAGATTAAAATGTTTAAAAATCCAGACAAATACTAAAATATTTACATGTTTTTTTTTCTGAGTGAGTTGTTTAAACTGTTTATTCAAGAATCTGATATTCGAAAATACTAAATAATTTAAAATCTACCTTACAACAATTTCAGCACATAAAATGATTTGTGCTTTGTCCGCGCCAAATAATGTTATTTTGATGAAATTAGATATATGTATGTTGTAAATTAGTTTAGGCTTACAAAAATAAATAATACTATTAAACTACATCTAACATATCTAATACAAAAGATGAGACTTTATTCTGATCGGTTTTTGCTGACCACGCTCTTTTTCTTTTCGATTGGCTTTGCTTCACTTGTCTCGTATTGACTTTGCTAATAACCACTTTCTTATTTCGCTTTCTCTTCAAATGGGATGTTTTGCGAATCTCAAAAAAATCTAATTCCTCCAAACCCAAATCCAATCGAAATTAGCGAGAAAATGACTAGAAATGTCCTACCTTTCATGAACCTACTTGTAGTAGAATCATTTGTTTGCTATTACTATGCTGCTCTCTATTCTAAAGACTTGCTTGGATTTCTCTCTAAATTATGATGACGACTACTATATTGATTGGGAGAGGGGCATGCCTTCTTGTAAGGTTTCGTCGAGAAAGTTTTTGAAGCATTACAAAATTTAAAAATACTAATTAATTTAAGCATCTATTAATTAATTTTTAGTAATGCGACAATGCCCAGGAAAAAAAATTAAAGAAAGCCTTAAACTTTTTTATTTATTTTATTTTTGAACAGAAACATAAATTAATTATAAAATACATAGAATGGATACTGAATGAAGTAGCTACATATTTTTTACCTAATTAATATTAACGTGATTGAATAATTTATAATTACATTAAAAAGTGTAGGGCCTATCCCCCTATCAAAATAGCCGAATGGTCCATTCCTAAACCTGATTCTTCTTAATGATTTGATTCTCATCAAATCAATCCTGTTTAAAGTGTGCCCTTTTAAAAGTTTCCTCTGTACCTTCCCACTTATTTCATAAACTTCGCCTAAAGTATCACAAAAAGGTAATAACAATAGAAATCCAATTGCCAAAAAGACAATTATAACAACGTATGTATTTAGTGGAAGAAACTGGGACAACGATACGACTGCGAATACACATAAGCAATTTATCCCAACCAAATTTATAACTCCCATTGGATATAAAACTGCCAAAGTTTCATTCGCAATCTCAGCCAAAATCCCAACACAGTTATAACGCTTGATTGATGGTACGCGTAATCTTTCACATCTTTCTAATAAATAGCCAGACATGTAGGAAATTGTAATGAATAATAAAATTCCATCACAACCGCGATATCCGCTTGTCACTCTGATTATACCTGTGAGAAAGCGTGTGATAAAGAAGGCCACTGGGGAATTTCTTGTTTCCCCACTCCATCCAAGTCGATCGCATAAAACTTTATAGGCGAATGTAAAAGGGTCAATTGGAATTATAAAAACATTCGGAAGGAAAATAGTAGCATTTCCTATTAAAGCTGTGAATACAAGGAGGCAAATCACTTTGATTCTTTTCATATCCCAAAGTCTTTTATGGGTTGACCACGTTCGCAATTTGCTCCCAAGCTCATTCAGTAAATAGCAGAGGTCGTTTCCGCGCTTTTCGAAAGTTATTGTGAAAACAACAACTAAAAGCAAGGTGATACCGTTGAATATAACGGCGCTTAAGGTTACCAGATCTTGAACTATCTTCATGCGTCCATCTGAATCTTTCAGGTGTTCCCCTAAAGAATTTACTATCACGGGTACCAAAAGGAAACAAACGAGCACATGCAGAATTGTCAGCCATTTCCCAATTTTCCACACAATTTTGAGCAAATTTATTCCTTTCTTTGAGCAAAAATATTCCGGGTTTGGTTGGAACGTTTCTGAGATCTCGTTGAAAATTATTGTAGACGAGAGAGGTTTTGGGAGGGTGGAATTATACTTATTGTATAAATCAATTATGTTATATTCAGGGGAAAATGCTGAGGTTGCTATGCGTTTGTAAGATTTTATTAGAAACATTGTTACAGTTTGATTTAACAAGAGCTAATACTTTTCCAACATTGAAATAGCTACTGGCCCACCTAGACTAAACGAAAAGCAGTTGCTTTTGCTCTAAAGTAGAAGACAGATAGATTAAAGGTTAAATATTTTGAGTACCTTGGAATAGATGCGGATTTATGTAGCTTATAAAATTGGATTCAATTTTTAGAGCGTATACATACAAAGCTCATCTAAAATTTACTATTTAATAATCAATATTTTTTCTCTCCAAACTAAAAATGTACTTGAAGATTTGGGTAGAGTTTGTAAATTATTTAAGACTAAGGAAGCATGTTGGAATGTAATTTATTGTGTATAAATCTAGGAAGGGAAATGTAAATGACTTTTGATTGAGTAATTGAATCTGTTGATGATTCAGAATTAATTTATTCTGTTGAGTGTTGTGTCTATTTTAAAAATAATTTTTAATTTATAAACCAATTAGTTTTTCTGATTGCTCACTTGTTAATTGTAACATGCTCACGCTTATGCCACCAGACAATCGAGAAGGAATTATTCATTTCTTAGAAGGAGTATTTACTAAAGTTTAAAATGTTATAATTGAGAAATGTAATAATTCGGCGGTAATCGTGTCGACAATAGTTGGAGTTGAATTGTTTCACAAACTCAAGGGTAAGGTTCAAAAGGGCTTGCTAATGGGGATGGAGAAAGATTTTTACAGCCAAACTAAGGATAAACTGTAGTTTCAGGGGTACATTCATTGATCAGCAATGGCGAGGTGGAATAGTAGAAATAGGCGAGGCATAGTCCTGTCCCTTTAAGCACCGAATGTGGAATGCAGTTTATCACAGAAAGTTGTCAAAAACAACATTTTCTGAATGCTCATGTGAGCAAGAAGGTTTCATGCGCCGTTGGTGGAAAAAAAAATCTTACAAGGGGGAGCTTGAAGAGGCACATTCGTGACAAGCTACACTCTCACCTAATAAAGTAATACGGAAGAAGTGAAGGGTAAAAGTTCTTCTATAAAGTGCCACATACTAAACTAGTATCGTTATTAATAGTAATCATTTTGTAAATTTGCTTTGTATAAAAATTATTTATGAATAAATTACGTGATTGATTACAAAAAAAATCGAAATTTGAACTTATAGAGGCATATTCAAAATAAATTTACTCGTAAGTATCCCGAATCATTGTAAAGCAAGTACAAAATTATTTTTTTTAGAAATTATTCAATTTTAAAGACATCATTTGCGTGGACAAGTGTTCTTCATTTACAATCTGGGGTGTAATCTGGTGTGCTTTTGTCAAGCTTGCTTTCTGAGTGATTATTCAAAGCTTATTGTAATTCAAGCTTGTAAAAACTAAATGGTGTTTGGTAATGGTAGCAAGTGAAAGCACGCCCTATTTTATCCAGTTAAGCTTGGACATTTGAAAGTGACAAGTGAAGGTGGGTGAAATTAAAAGGAACAAATCAAGAAAAGTATTGAGAAATTTGAAGTTTTCATTTTGGACAAATACGAATTTTGCAACGACCCTTTTTATGTTAAAATTGGTTGCATAAATAAATACTCTCCTCTGGATTAAAAGAGGTTATTAAGAAAGTAATTATTTCTTCATAATTACCATTTTAAATTACGTTTGCGATAATTAATTTTTCACAATGTTGCGTGGTTGAAATAAATTATAAATTTTAAAGATTTTTTTTGGCTGGGACTGTCTTACGAAACAGTTAGCTTCAGACACTAACCAATTCGCGCTCCGGCCTTTTGGTGATGCTTAATTGCAATAGGAATAGGATGAAAACTAAATCAAAGTAATTTAATCAGAATGATATCTAAAATATTAGGATTAACTCTATTCATTAATATAGCCAATGCCATTAACTCTACAGTCATCCAGGTAAACTCGCAAATTGCTCGTGGATTGACTTATCAAAATGAGTGGTACACTCTAGACGCCAGCCCGAACAATTATCTTGTAGAAAAGTTTATAGAAGCCACAAAGGATTACTGGAACTCTCAAGATTCGATCAAACCACATATAAAACATTCATCGGATAATATTCCATCTGAAATATCAAATCTGGATGAATTCATTACCACCCATTTCACCAAAGCTAACTGTTTAGTGACAATACAAAGCTTTTTAAGTATAGATTTAAATGTGGAAGGTGTTCCAGTGATGGTGAGGAAGCTGGCCCCCGCCATTTTATATCGAGATGGTAACAAAGACAGAAAATATGTCGTGCTTATCGCCCCAAATGGGTCTATTTCAAAGTACATCCCATGCATGGAAAAGTTCAGGATGATGGAGATCCCGTTCCACAAATTTGATAAAGATGGCATCAAGTTTCTCGACCCTTGCACGAAAATTTTATTTGCTAAAATGTCCAAGAGGAGCAGATCATGGAACTGTCAAGGGACGATTGATATCTTCCCTCCCATACGCTACTTGAGTGAGAATGGTCAATACTTTAATGGTAGAGGTTATGGAGTTGATTACAATCCAATATGGACGTCTCCCGAAGAAAACTCACTCTATTCAATCCAGCCCCTTAACTCTCCAGTTATTAGCATTCTTCTTGGGAGTTTACTTTACTCAGGAAAAACTATCCATGAGGGTAGATTGAGCATGATTGAAAACTGGATTGATGGCTTGGAAGATTCGAGACATACGTACAACGGCATTTCTAAGGCATTCCTTGCAAACCTATTCATTTTGGGAGAAATAAGGGAAACAATAGCGGTTAACTTTCGCCACTTGCCAAACTGCTGGGAATGTGTAAAGAAAGATGAATGGGCTGAATTAAACCTTGAAATGATTGGTATGACACTTCCGAAATATCAGCGCCAATATCAAAGTCAAATGAGTAGGTCAACCCGCTGGATTGTGAAAATAGACGATGGAGAACCGGAGTATTCGAAGGTGTTCATGGAGGAAATGAACGCATGTCAGAATCAATTGCAGAAGAGATACTCGAAAGAGTGGTTGATCCAAGCAGGATCTACAATGACGGAGAATAAGGCGCGGGTTCACTGGCATCTGGTGCAAAGCCTCTTATTAAACTTTACCTACCAACACGGAATCGCTTCGCCCAAGTGGGTTTGCAATGGCCAGGAAATTATAAGCCTTGAAAGAGTTTCAAGGAGAAAGATTAAAACGAAAATTCCAATAATTAATTTGGCATTTGCTGAAACGCCTCGACAAGATTTGACAAATTTGAAGGGTGGGGTAATCGAAAATTATTTATTTCACGGGTTGACGTTCATCAGTTGCGGGGAGTTGAAGAGATCCGAAGTTGATTTCACTCAGCTTGTAAACGTCTTCAATTGGGAGATTTGGGTGGGGCTCGGAGTGACTAGCTTAATCGTTGGGGTTTTTATCCACTTAATTGTCTCCAAGTCAATTGAGAATGTGGATAGGAGCTCAGTCTACCAGTTCATTAAGAGTTGGTCGGGGATGGTGAGGATCTTTTTGGAGAAGGGGGACACCCTACCAGAGTCATGGCTGGAGCTGACGCAAGTAAGGCTGATAGTTGCCGCTTTGTCAATTGCTTTGACAATTATTAGTAATGCTTATAAGAATGACAACGTCTATAATATGATCCTGCCAAGGAAGCCAATCACTTACGACACCATTCAGCAACTGGTTGATAACAACTTCTCTATTTACACTAGGACAAAGCGTTTAGAAGGATTAAAAGGGTTTAATTTCTACGAGGTTTACAAATCTGTTAATGAGCTTAGGCCAGAATATGGGGAGCGAATGAGGAAACATGAAAAGATGGAATTTATGTCTCCAGGCTTCTACTCCGAGGTTGCTTATGCAAAGGTGGACGCTGAAATAAGAAGACTCTCTGGCGAAGGATATGAAACGGATGGGAAACAAATATATCTTGTTTATGACGGGAGCCAACTCCATCCAGAAAATATTGCGAGACCTATTCTCACTCAGAATCTCAACTCGAGTGTTGCGAAGGAAGTATTTGATTTTGAGAAAATTAAGTCTTTGTATTTCAGTAAAGAAGAAGGGCTTTTACGAAGAGCTCTTGATAAATGCAACAATTCGGCAGTTGTCTTGCCTACGATGCTAGGGCTTAATTTCATCCGCCAGTTTAATAAAACGGGTAGGAAAAATACGATAATTGGGATGGGAAAGGAGGTATACACAAAAGCAGTGGATAATATATGGTTTCAGAGATATATTCCTTGGGCGGCAATTGCGAGGTGGAGAGATGTGAGTGAGCTTGGGATATATATCAGAATGAATAGGACATTTATGAATATGTACAAAATGAGGGGATATGTTGATTTGGGAGTGGAGCCGGAAGCGGCTAGAATGGATGGAAATGTTGGAAGCATTTTTGCAGTGTTGGGCGGGGGGTTGGGAATCTCATTAGTCTTATTTTGCTTCGAGGTTGGTGTCGTCTTTTATAGCTTGTTGTTGTGGAAGCTGAGAAATAAATTGAGTTTGATTTTGGGAGTGTTCTGGTGTTGTCGGGCATAACAGGGGTAATCCGTGGGGGTTAAAGGAATAATTCTAACGAAAATCTTGTTTAAAATTGTAAAATGTAGAATGTTTGGCAACGTGTTTAGGTTTTGCTTATTTTTATCAAAAACGTTTTAAACAACCGATTTGTTTTGGAAATTTAGCTTAGAGATTTAAAGTTTATTTGAGGTCACACGTGCAATGACTACTCATTAATTAAAAAGCTTTTTAATTTACAGATCCGCATAAATGGTGGACTATCTTTCCCCAAACTTGTCTATGTAGGAATGTTAAATAGGTCGAGTACCTTGGGAACATGTTTTTAAACACGTTTGTTTGTCTTTTTTGACAAAACATTTTACATAAGTACCTGCATCACACATAACATAACGCGCTGTCTACGTTTTTTGTTTTGTAGCTAAATTCTACAAATTTTCCACAAAGTTCATTTGGGTTTGTAGCCCTCTCGTATAACCGCTGAATAAATTTTGTGACTAAACAACGTGCAGTAAACTCGTTTCACATCAGTCTTGACCAGACTACTATAAGGACGGGGAATAAAGGTAAAATAATCAGGAAATGTAGAAGTCACCACCTAAAAATAATAGAAAATGACACAATTAAGAACGAGTAATCATAAAATTAGCGGTGCTTCAAAGATATAAGTAAAATGGGACACACTTTTAAAAAAATTCACTACGCCAAACCGCAGTACGGGTCTGATTCTGAAAACTTTTTTCAGTGCTCTTATTTCAAGCCTATTGTTTCCCAAAAAACAATAAATTCCTTTAAAACAACTGAACAATCCATACCAATTCAATCATAAAATTTCTCCAATGATTTCGCCAAAATGAAAAGATCAGCTCTCTGTCTAATAATAGCATCGACTCTTTCCCTTTCCTTCATTCCCACAGCTCCTTTGTCACTTTCTGCGATTCTATCAAAACTGGATAAAATGGATTGCACCTTCACATACTATTACTATCGGTTTGAGGATAACTACTTTATTACATTACCTCCATCCCACCAACTACAATCATACCCAATAGCATACAAGATTCAAACTGTAGACCGTGATGATTTAGACATTCCATTAATAATATCAGCCAAGTATTGGCCTTCCATTCCCCGTCAAAAATTTAGCAAATGCTCTGTAGCAATTGTTGGAGAACGCCGCCGCGAGATCACACAATGGTCTTTACATCCTGAGGCATCCAGATTTGCCTTCTTCCTAATCCTGCATTTCTTAAAAAGCTATTCTAGAAGAGAACGCCGCATTAAAGACCTTCTCCAAAAAGCAATCTTACCGAATCTAATTGTGTTAAGGAGTCACCCTCACAAAGACCGAATCTGTTTAGCCAACATTCTCATCGCAAAATGTACAAAGATCTATCCCAACAACATGCACTCGTTAGAAACTATTTCAAACTTGTTCAGAGTTGTCCACACCAACCTTCATAAATCTAAAATAAGAAGCTTTAAAGCTAACCAAAATTACAAAAGGTTTTATTTAAAAGGCAACCGGAACTTGTACTGCGGAATGTTCAAGGAAGGCATCACGGAAATAATCGGAATGAAATGTGTAGCCCTTCTCTTAAAACTCAAGTTGAATTTTACAATAGTTCCAAGAAAATCCAAAGTAGAAACAATAAGCATGATTGAGTTTAAAGCTCATACACTTTCCTCAACGTCGATGAATGACCAGATTCACGTTCCGTACAATACAAATCCGCAAAAACACTCATTCCTCGTCATCCACAAGAAAGGCACAGAAAGCGTTGAGTTAAGAATTTTAGGATTATTAAATCCTTTAGATGTTTGGACATGGATTGGGATACTTCTTGCGAGTGTTTCTATGCCTCTTCTCTTTTCATTTCAGAAATTAAAGTCTCAACCAAAATTGCAGCAATTTTTCTCCCTTTTGAAGGACTGGCTTAATCATTTAATTCTCCTTTTGGATCAAGGCCATAATATTACCGCTAAAAATATTAAATTCGTCTTGATCTGGGCACTGTGGGCACTAGTAGTGGTAACAACGAGGCAGACTTACGGGGCAGAAATGTTTTCATCTTTGTGGGCCACAACAAAGCCTACCATCCCAGAGAGTTTGGTCGACCTCGTCGAAACAAATATTTGGATGGGGACTCAATCCGACTGCATGATTTTCAGAGAGCAAATTCCATTTTCTTGCTTAAAACATTCCATTTTACCCGAAATAGTCGAAGCATTCAAGCCTCATTCTGAATTCGAGCTCATGCACAAACTATATGAAAAGCTTCAAGAGAAACTCCACTGGATATTTCAACTATACGCTGATCCACTCAACGTTGCTAGAGTAATTGTGGATAGTCATAAGCTATTAATAAATGATAAGAAGGATTGTGACGACTGCGGCAAAATGGTCAAAATCCCAAATAAATTTGTTCTGGTGGACCAAAGCGTAAAATTGCAATTGATGAAATTGTATTTGAAAGAATTTAGTCGTTATTGGGTTTCAAGATTGTACGATCTCCCCCATCTTGTAATCGGTAGGTGGTGGACGGTTGAAAGAAATGTATTTTCCAAAGTGATTATTTTTAATCTAGCTAAAATATTTGAGTCGGGGATTACCGAAAGGTGGCAACAACACGAGTGGACGATTGATAGCATGCAAAAGTTAAAAGCTGATGCGAATAAAATTTCGTACTCTGATATACGTAATAATCAGTATGCTAATGCAAAGAATCTTTTTAAGAAAGCGCTCTCGTGTAAAGACATGGAGAGTTGTACAAGCACTGTTGAAAGAGTTACGGGGGAATTTGCTCAGATTCCGAGGAATGTCCTGTTTGGCATTTTTATATACTCGTTTGTTTGTGCTGGATCCGCTGCTATTATGTTCTTTATAGAACTTATTTTTAAGCAAGTAAAGAAAACCAGGGTAAAAGAGGTAGGTGTAAAGAAAAATGTAAAGAAAGCAAAAAAGAAGAGAAGGTGCAAAGTAAACATTAATATCTCTTTTGGATGGTGTTTTTAAGCGTAAAATTCAATCTAAAAAAGCGTACCTAACATATGCTTCATTTTAAGTGAACTAGTTAAAGTTTATGATTTACTCAAAGTATAATTATAATAATGTTTAAGAACTCTTAAATTAAAAGGCCGTTTATGCAGAATAGCTGGAATTTAAAAATTAAATAGCATAATGATTGAAATCACTAACTATTAGTTATAAAATTGAAGGCGTGTATCGTAATCTGCTATTACTCAAATGTAGAATTCTCCCAATTTGATAATTCCAATTCGTTTGCAGAGAAAAAAGATCATTTTTTACCTGCAAAAAAAGGATTGCGACAGGAAAGCTTTGCATAACTCATTTTTTATTTCATACCTCCATTGTTCAAAAGATATCTTTTGAACAATAAAGGTACATATATAAGTAGTTAAAAGAACAAATAATTACTGAAATTCTGATAAATGTGTTCGGGTACTTTCATAACAGCGCCTGCTTATACAACGGGATCTTATATCAATTTATGTAAAAAAAATTCAACGAGAATTTTCTATTCTTTATTCTATCCACGTTAAAAGTAAAATATAAGGTCAATTGGCGTGCTTGAAACCCGTAACTTGAAGCTGGTAAAGTTAATAACACAAAAAGTATGGACAGTGGTGGGTACGTCTATAAAATCTTGTGAACTTGATTAATGACAATGACATTAAAAACTTAAAATTTATACCTTAATTAAAATTAAAGCTTTGACAAACCCAGTAGCTCATCTTACTTAAGATCTTAAGAAATTTGTCAGACTTAGCAACACTTTGGTCAAGTATCATTTGCAATTTGGCATTGAACCATTCTCCATGCATAAAACAAATTTGTTCACACAATTTATTCCAAAATGAATATTTTTTATTCCCGAATCCTTTCTTTAAATATTTTAGCATTGTTAAATTAACAAGTACCTCATCACAATTTCAACACACAAAATTATTTCTGGGTTCTCCGCGCAAGATAGTTTTATTTTAATGAAATAAGATATATTCTACAAATTAATTTAGGCTTGCAAAGAGACTAATACTATTAAACTTTACCTAACATATCTAACACAAAAGATAAGGCTTTTTTCCGATTGGTTTTTGCTGGAAACGCCCTTTTATTCGGCGATTGGCTTTCCTTTACCTCTTCTTTCGTTTTGACTCTTACAATAACTACTTTCGCTTCTCGTTTCCTCTTCAGATGATATGCTTTGCAAATCTCGAAAAAGAAACTAATTGCTGCTAAACACACTCCAATCGGTATTAGCGAGAAAATGACTAAAAATGCCCCGCCTTCCATAAACCTACTTGTTGTAAACTCCTCCGTTGCAGCGCTCGGTTTATAGCGAAAGCCAATATTTTTGTAGTGCTCGGCTTTTGCTTTGTACCAAAAACGGACAATTCCAGATGTAAATAGTCCCTTCATTTTTATCATTGCTCTTTCATCATACCCATTCAAAATACTATAACCTTTTATAAACCTTAAAAAAGCGTCTTTGCTACTGTAGCCATACTTGATTCCAGCAGCTTTCAACCAATTTACTCCCATGTATGTATGCATATCGGGAACTACCAAGGCAGCTCGTGGTTCTTTGTGGCACACACTAAAATAAATGTGTATCATGTCCATTACTCTATCAATTACTTTGCGCTTGTCGAAAACGGTTAAATTAAATATTTCCATGCTTCTCGGATGAATTTTGGAGTGATTGAGGAAAGCCATCTCTTGTTTTGGGATAAGCTTGAGCAGAGATGGCTGAAGCGGGATTTGTGATAGTCCATTAACGAAGATATAAGAAACGAAAAGCAAGTCGGATATTATATTTGGTAAGATGATATGCTGTTTAGTTGGAATATTAACTGCTTCTTCCGGACCTGGCTTTAATTGAGAGGCTAGAATGACCAAAGGGAAGGAGTAAGTATTCACACTGAAATTTTTGAGCTGTTCTAGGAAAACGATAGGTGTGGGGGGAATGGGAGAAGTGAGAGCTGTTATGTTATCGCCTTTATAGAAATTACTTAGAAAGAGCCAACCAATAAGGTAGAGTGACATGAACCATTCAAGAGAAGGGAATCGCTTGCTTAGAAGGCTGCCATAATGTACGCCTTGTTCGAATGCTGGTGTAAGAAGAAACATTCCAAAAATGAATTGATATGGTGTATTTTTATCATCCGGTTTCAGATACAATCTGAACATTATAATAGATGTGATAGTTGCCAATGTCAGGGTAATCCATGTGGGTTTGTCGAATGAAGAAAATAAGTCTCGAAACGATACGGCTTGATATGCATTTAGTTTACCGCAAGAAACAAATTTTTGACAAGCCTCATAAAAATGGAATTCGGAAAGAGGGGCTAAAACCCCGCCATAGTTGGGTATAAGCAAGGAATGTGTGCCAGGCTGTGTGGATGTTCCAGTAGAATTTAATAGTTCTTTCCAATCTCTTTCTGATGTCATTAAAAGTGGTCTAGAGATGGCTGTAGAATTTTGACCTATCACGGAAAGCGATAGAGCAGTCATCATGTATGAGAAATACGGCCCGATGCCAATATAATAGTTGTCCCTCCGAATCACATCGTATCTGTCATAGAATTCTTTAATAGAATAAGATCGCTCCGAAGCATCAATACCGTTTTGACGCCATGTGAATATACCCCAAGTATGTCGAGGTTGATAAGACCGCTTTAGATATATCCCCAATTCCTCTCTTGAATCGGGTATGTTTTTGAGGAGCAAATGCTTCGAGAAACTTGCCATGTCGACTATGAACATTCGGGAGTGACTCGAGTTCAAATCAATCTTTAAGAGGAATTCTGAGGACGATCCTTGCCGAACGATATGGAGCAAATACCACGGAACAACTAGGGGATTTTCTGCATCGCTAACTATCACGTGATATTTAGGCCTGGTCCCACTGTACCTTATTCGTTCGTTAAGGCTCTTGACAAAGCCAATCTCATCTTTGTAGCCAAGCGTCCAGAATTGAATGAAGGAAAGCGGTGTCGTCAATCCGAATCGGGAACTCATCTGTCCCTCAGCGTAATATTCGGGAGAATATTCATATCTCGGCGGTTTCAGGAATATGTGAGCTTCGCATAGCCACGGCTTGATTTTTCCAGTAAGGTCAATTGGTTCGAAGTTGGTAAAAGCTGAATTGGAATTGGGATGACTAGTGAAGTTTAGACCAGAAATTGCACTCAGATTTAGTCCGATTCGGATGAAGGAATCGGAAGTTTTGCCTTTTAGATGTTCCAAAGTCATAGTTGAGACATTTGGGTGGACGAAATATCGAGTAAGGACAATGGGAATTGTGAGATTGGAGATTGAGCTAGCCCCGAAGTTAATTACGTGTAGGAGGCAACCCCGAAATACTTCTAGGTGGTTGCTGATACTGTTTCCGCGAACGGAATTTGTCCCTTTGTAGGATAGAAAAAGTGAAGTTAATATCAGAATATTCATCTTGAAGCGTGGAAACCAAACGAGCTAATAATTTTAGTTTTTAATGCCAAGTGAAGAAGAATCTTACGTAAGCACCTTAGCTTTAAAGATATTTCCTGAGCGGACGATAATGTAATTAAAATTTGTCGGGTTATCCAACTACCTTTACTCCAAACTAGGTATATCATATACCAAATATTAGACAGACACTCGCCACTTTGCCAGACAGACGTTGGAAAAAATTAATATTAAAGGGGCATCGAATTAATAAGCTTAATTCAACGAAAAATCCATGCTTTATTTTGACTACGGCTAAGGCTTTTATTCTAAACTTACAATTTGCAAATTGCAATACGAGCACAGCGCTTGCTAAATGATAATTGAAAAATGCTAAATGTGAACATTTTTAAATATCATTTTAAATTGCGCAGTTGTTGTGCACAGGTATTGGTTGTGCTAATTAGTTTTATGCAATTGGTTTGAACTGCAAAATCACAATTAGGTAGGTTATTGGAGAACTGATGATCTGCAAAAAGTCATCAATACAAGCTTGTAATAAATTCCTAAAATCATTAAAAATTTAGCAATTTACTGTTAAAATCAAACCCCAGTCCACTGTCACAATTCCAAAATAAATTACTTTGGATGGCTTCCCTTTCAACATGTCGGTTAAGGATTTGAGCTGTTTTAAGATATAATTCGTTATATTTCTTAGAGTCATTTATTTTAATACTGCATACTTAAAATCTTGAATCCAGCTCTAATCCCGTCGTATCAATTTCATTTAGCACGTCTTCAATCCTGCGATTATGTCAATTCAAATTTTTATAAAACGATTTGAGTCAATTTATTTTATAACACTTACCGCATGATAGATTTTCTGCGCGTAGTAAACCTCAAGTATGAGATTGCTTATTATCTCATACACAGTAGTGGCTGTAATCCCCTTCAACGACTCCAGCTCCAGCTCATTTGTAAGTAAAGTAGAAACGTTTCCATTAATCAATGCCAGTGCCACATATACGCCGGTGGAGCAAGTTACAATTTTAGCCACACTGTTTAATGCTCCCATGGGTGATAACCAGTCACTAATTATCCCCAACTGATTCCTGGTTAGACCCAATAATGTTTTCCAGTTTGCAATTTTCTGCGATGTAATCCCTCCCACTTCAATTTCCATTTCAAGCTTTTCTCTAGTGCTTTGAAGCACGAATGACAAGACGTTGCATGTCACATGAGACGTTGCTTGGTAACAGAGTGAGCCAGCAGTCATTAGTACAAAAACGCAAGAATAAATGGTAGTTAAGAGATAAACAGAAGCCCACTCTGATCCAGCGAAGACGCTTAGACAAACACCCATTGTCAAATAAGCAACGAATGGAAGTCCAAAATGGATCAGGTACAACAACTTCATTCTTTTTAGCGACCGGTTTGTATCCAACGGTGCTTTAAAAGTGTTAGAAAATCCTCTTTCAATCTCACCCCAGCCGTTTAATAGTGCAGCGGTGGCTTTCCCACGAAGCCAGGTGGCTATAAATCCATAATACATTGAAAAAGAACTGCATGCCATCAAAACTTGAACAACTATGTTGTTACTAACATTGGTAAGGTGCCTGTAATTCAAGTACTCTTTCTTCAAACATTTTCGTCAAATAAATATATATTGAATTAATTTACCTTGCGTCAATTCCTGTCCCAACACAAAGTAACAAATATACAGCTTGTGCTAGGAAAGTGTACGCGGTCGAAAGTGAAAAGGCCTTGAATTTGTAAGTGGTATGGACCGATCCAGACTGTTTTGAAATGTTCACTAAGCCAACGCACTTCATGAACTTAAAATATTGCCAAAACTTATTTGCAATTATATTCGTTTCAGCAATTTTCAGATTCAAAGCTGGATCATTGGGTTGGCTTTCTAAATTATCAGGATTCGGCTTTACCGTTTTTAACGAATTTATTTCCATAGCTAAAGATAATTAGAATTTAATCTGAAGACATTCTTTCCCAATAACATACGCTATTCCAAATTAAAATGATAACTTTAATTTATGATTCACACATGATCAATAACTCACATTATGCAAACAAATTTACTAATGAATTGCTACGAGTGAGCTGCGTATTCGCATATATTAGTTTATTTTGGATAAAACAACTCTTTTAATTTGTCTGTAATAAAATTTGTGTGCAACCCTCACAAAATAAACAGTCAAATTCTTTTATCTTTTGCTGGTACAATTTGAATTTTATCAACATCTTGTCGCTTAAAAGGTTCCAGTTTATGATTTATACAAGCAAGTTCCTACAGTTAATTCTTCAAGAATGCGTTTCAAAAATTTATAAGATGTTTTATAGAAGATTTTTCGGCACTTAAATTTTAAAATGTTGCGTATTAAGAACCTAAACAAAATAGTTTTATTTTTAAACCTGCCTCAGCTATTAGTTCACGGTCATTCTTACAACGCATGTAGAGCTTCAGGGACTTCCAATTCCAAAAATGATACTTCCAACTTTCTTTTCTTTCATTCTAAGTTGCTTTATAATGGCTAAGGCTATAACAAAATTTAAAGTTGAAACAACTTCGGACAGAAAAGACCTGGCGCGTTTTCACACAGATCTATTCTCTCATTGGGAATCAACCCAAGCTTTGATTGATCTTAGCCGCTTACTTGAAATTGGAAAGTGTACAAGTCTAGCAGTAGTAAACTATTTCTTAAACCCAGACTTAGCCCCAATTAACTACCCAATTTTATTTATAAAACCTATACCAGCTATATTAGTCAAGGCGGATGAAAAGGAAACTAAAGACTATCTAATTTGGATTCTGAGAACAGAGAAAAGCCAACTAACTCGTCACGTTTTTGACTGCCTAGGACACAACGTTACCAAAAGTGATTCTTTCCACTCCATACAAGCATCTAAGCTCTGCACTCAGCTTGACTTCTTCAACTTTGTCTTGAAGGTAAGGCCATGGACGTCTCAAATATTCCTCGATTTATTTCCGCCAAGGCAAAAATTTACATTTGTCTTCGACCGATTCACGAATCAAGCCAAGTTTCACTACGCTCCGTTGTGGTTTTACGATAGGAAATCTATTAAAAAAGACTTTTTCAAGCTATTGCCAAGTGCTAAGCCTCAAGTGCATATTTTGGTCGCACTTGAAAGGAATTAAGAGGGATACCTGATCAGAAACTGGATAAGTAAATATGTTAAAACTGGAAATAATCAAAAAATCAGTTATGAGTATTGGCACGAAACGTCCAATTCGTTATTTCTACTCGCACATTACTCACCAACTTCAAGGCCAAGCCAATTTGAAATAAATTTGGTTATTTATATAACTCCGTTATCAGGCGTTGAGGTTAAGATTCCTTTAAATTCTATTTGGCGAACAAACTGGTCATCATATTTGCATTGGGTGTTTGCAGAAGTATTTGAAATGTCAAGCCATTATAATATCGCTACACATTTTGTAAGATGCTACAATCATATTTCTCATAATCCGGTTGATTCTATGCTAAAATCTTTTGCCGAAGTTGGACAGGTTACCGCTCACATTATTTATCATTTGTGGCAAATTACAATAAATAACAGCACTTACAGAGTTAAGGGGGTTAGGGCGACGTGTCAAAATGGAAGGAAGATTAAACCACCCCATATAAGATATGCGATGGAGTCAAGTTTAATAGTTGGTTATAGAAGAGGAAGCAAGATGCTTCATTATCCACTTGTAATTACAGATACATTAAGTCCTTTCAGTTTTGTTACGTGTGGGGAAAGGGGAGAAGAATCAATCGCTTTTGGAGAGCTCATGAACGCTTATGACGTTTACTCTTGGTTTTGTCTACTCATAACTTGCTTGGTCGTATGTATTTTGTTGAAAATAGAAAAAAATGTAAAGGAAACGGAGATTTTTAAAAGCTTTTATTCTTTAGGAAAAATATTGTTGGAACAAGGCGATGCATTTAAAAATAAGTTAAATCAGAAGATAAATATTAGAATAATAACTGGGGTTTTTAGTTTAACGAGTATTATTTTGAGTAATGGCTACAAGAACACAAATGTTTATAATATGATAACTCCTATTAAGCTTTCGAGGTATGATAAGTTTGAATATTTGATAAGGAATGGCTTTGACATTAATGCAAAGTCTAAACTTGTAGAGATTACTTACTATAATGTACTCAAACTATTATTTGTAAAAAACGAAAAGAAGCTGTTGATAAATTCAGAGTTAGATAATGACGTTGGTTCACATCGAATTAAGATTTGGATTAAAGGGAGAGAATCTCTATTTGCATTTTCAGAATTAGTTGGGCGCGTTCAGCCTAATAAGAAAGACGGGGATTATTTTTATGAATTAAATGAAACGTTGTATTTGGACGAATTAGTTTTAGAGAAGAGCAAGTTATTCCCGTTCAAGGTGTTAAGTTTGTTGGTCAATGATGCAAAAACGAATGATTCAGAGATTTATAGGGTATTACAGTTGGGGGAGAGTCCTTTAGATCCTAGAATAGATATTTATATGGAGAAAGAATTTCGTAAAATGTATGCAAAAGCGGAAGAAGATAATATTGTGAATTGCTTGGAAGAATGTCGCAGGGAAGCATTTCTATTGAAGAAAATAGCAGCGGTGAAATATGCAAGAAAATTTGGGGACAAAGGGGCCTATGAAGGGAAAGAAATTTATAGGGCTTTCTCCTTTCTTTTTTATTTTAAAGGATTGATTACTCCAGATGTTATTGTGAGACTGGGCAGGTTTAAAGAGTCAGGGATTGTGGGGAGGTGGATGGAGATTATTAGAGCGATTTCTGAGTTGAAGAATGGCACTTTAATGAATGATAAAAGGGTTCACACAGAAGAGCCTACAGGGGCGAATATGAATGGAAATGTGCTAGTTGTATTTAGCGTTCTTGGAGGTGGTATTGTTATATCTATTGGTACGTTTTTGTACGAACGTGGTAAGTTTATTTGTAGTATTTATCTTATAGGTTTTTGTAATAGGTAGTCACAAGTCTTTTAGACAATCCAAGTTATGAAAGAGCTAAAAGTGTGAATAGTTTGAGATGCGTCTGTTCATCTTGAAAAATTACAACTCAATAAAAATGCAAGTCATTTTGTAATATTGTCAGATTTTTTGTCATTTCTACTTCTCTAGCTCAACTATTGCGTCAATGCGAAGGTTATTCATCTGAAAGGACGGAAATTTTATGAGTGCCAGTAGTAAAAGCGTGAGATGAATATTAAAACTTCAATATAAAGAGAACGTGTTGTTGCGCAAGCGGAATTGGGTTTCCAGTTGCTTTGTGTTCACACTGATATTTGCTCGTGCATATTTAAATTTAATTTTGAGTAAAATGAATTTAACAGCTTTAATCATTTTTGTTATTTGTGCATATCTTACAACTGCGATTGATACTGAAAGTCCTCAGGATTTTCGACTAGTGACAAAAATCATGCAAAAATATCATGTCGCATGATATTCAGGGAGGATCATGCAAGGATCATGTTTGCTTGTCACATG
>JAHZMU010002745.1:0-19271 GCA_027743725.1 Rambutsinella grinnellia | reverse complement strand
GAAAAGTAATTTAAAAGGAAAGAGCTTCTCTTTCAGAGACATAAGGGATATAGGGAAGAAAAAGAATGGGTCTGCAATTCCACTGCGACATCAGAACTCTCAAGCTTCCCCATCTTCATCATCTTGCTCATCAAGTTTGACGCAACCGTCGTCATTATCGCCAGCATCGTCGTCAAAGGCGAAGGGAGCCATTAAGAGAAGAAATACTACGCGAACTGCAAAAGATTATATTGGCGTGAGTAAGGTAAAGCTTCTGGCAAAATATTGGACAAAAGGGAAATCTAGTGCAACCGATAGCGGTCATGGGGAAAGCACAAGTAGGAGTAGTGACAGTGGCCAGTCCCAGTTGAGCAATTATAGTGAAAATGAACCTATTTCATCACCCATAGGTGGTAATAAATGTCTACTTGGAAAGAACAGTGCTCGCTCGGGTGTGTCAAAAGTGGTAGCATCCAGAAGCAACGTGGTTAGCCCTAGTAGCTCACATAAAAGATATCCAATTAGCCAAAACAATATAAATGATGGTAACACAGTCACATACAAAGTCAGATACGATATTCCAAGCAGTTGGGAAACAGAGCAACTCTTGAGCTTTGCTTCGTCAGCGTCGTCTGATGATCACGACGATTATCAGCAGGATCATCAGCGCCAGCGTGCTAGGAAAAAGGAGGCTTGTCTGAGCAGAGAGAAGATTCCAAGAGAGCAGGATCAAGATCAAGTGCGTCACAGTTCTAATTGTAGGAATAAGGATAAGAAGGACGTAAAGTTTTGCTCTCATTGTGGTCGTGGACCAGAGGCTGAAGCGGGTGGTAGTCCGTGTGAGTCTGCAAAACCCAAGAAAACTAATCTTTTGAGAGCGCTTACTTTCGTAAAGTCGCAAAACTCAAAGCCAAAAGTGTACGAGAGAAATAACAATTTAGATAAGGTTAGCAAAGAAAAATTTAAAAAGAACGCTTCTCAAGAAAATCTCACGAGTAAACCAAACGGTCTGCCTAAATCAACAACCCCAACCCCTTCTATACTCTCAAAGAACAGGGATTATGGAAGGACAATGGTGGAACACAAATTGACTCCAGTGACACGGAGTAAATCACAAAAAAGTGTTGATAAACATCAACCACTTATGAAACATCCAGGCTCATCAAAACTAGTTCATACTAACTCTCTACTAGTGATTCCTAGTAAAAATGAATTTTCTCCAAATACTCCATGCATGATTCTACCTACCAAGCAGGATTTCCCACATAATTCCGGAAGCTCATCGAATCTTCTAGCTTCATCTATTTATCAAAGTGCTGGTAGTCTACATAATGCAAATCAAGCATTTAGTCCACAACCAAAAGTTCGCTTTAAAGAGCTCCAGCAACATCGCTCCGTGCAATGTTTAGATGAACGTGCTCAGCAAGACGAACAAAGACGAAATATTTGTGAAAACAAGCCACCCCCTCCGAACAAGAAGATGTTGCCCGAGGAGCGTAAATTCGTTGACTGCAGGATTCCCAGACCGAAGCTCAAGGGAATTGTTCCCACGCATTCGTATGGTGTCAGTGGTAGTGTTCCTAGTAGTCCAGTGTCACGCTGTTCGAGTGGGATGTGTGGAGATATTCTGGGAAGTCGGATAAGGCGCTGTAATGGAGAAAGGGATTATAATAGTATCGAATTTACTGAGATTTCCCTCCAAGATGATGACAGTGAAACAAGTGGTTTCGAATCCGAGCAAAATAACACGTCAACAATTGCACTAACAATGATGACAAAGAAAGGTAGTTATTATCATTAAATTGCATTATTATTTCTATATTTTTAAGAGAAACTTAAAAAAAAACGTTGATTGGAATGTCATTCCGAACAAAAAACTTCTTGTGGCTAGTTAAGCACATGTCAATTAGCACATGTCATGTTTTTATTTACCACGAGCAATTTTGTCGTGAAGCATGCGACCACAAGAGATGAAGAAGCGTGGTAACAAACGCTTCATTTCGTTACACAATAGTCTCAACTCTTATCTGATTTGTTTTGAAAAAAAAGTAATAATACACTTGATTATTGGGACGCTGTACAGTTTAACGAGCTTGCATATATGTGCAATAATATCACATGAGGTCTAGGCTCTTTGGTTTTTACACGATTTTTATTATCCCAATCATTTATTAAATACTGCTGGTGGTGATGGGAGTGGGAGAAATTATATAATAAAAGGTTTGGGATATATTGGCTAAAAGCAAAAATTGCAAGTTGTGAAATACTTTAGAATTTTCATATTATTAATGATGATGGTAGTGGCTTTTTCCTTACGGTATTCTATTGTGATATCATAATCGTATGACACTGACAATAATGTCGCCTGAAAGAGATTTTTGAGTCATGATGAACCACATATAGAGTGGTTCAATTATCGTTAAGATGTCAAACCGAGAGCACTTTAGGCTCTTTTAGAGAAGTGTGCTCGATTCCATATTTTGGGAAAATGTTCTAAATTACGTAATGATGTCTTGATCTTCTTGATATTTTTCCTCAATATTGGTATATTGAAAAATTATCTGTTTGATTGAATAATGCCGAAGATTACAAGACATTTTTACGTACATTGATTATTGGATACACTTTTAGACTCGAGTGAAAAGTGGAATACATTAACCTGCAACTCATGCTGATTCCTCATGATAAGGCGATAATACGATGACAATTTAAAAGTCATGATCGTAATAATGGTCTTAAAATATTAGATGAATCCATTCACCTAGCCATGAGAAGAATATATAACAGTTAATATTTATTTAAGGTTTTGTTCATTTTGGAAGAAGGCTTGAGAAAGGAATTTACTCTTTGTAGACTAGGAATGGATGACACAATAAAAATTTCGCTCTGTCATCAAATATCTTTCTATCCTCTAAATAGGCATTTATATTTTTCTCATGGGCTTGATATAATTTCTACCTTTCAAGCATTTTATGCAACGAAAAAATAGGAACACATCACGTCTCAGGTATCATGATGGCAAGGATGTGATGATGATTGTGTGGTGATGGAAAGCATGAAAATCCATGTGCGAAAAAAATGGAATGTGTTTGGTGGCCCGATTAAAGTCTCTACGCTAAGAAAAATTGATAGGCGCGTAGAGGAGAAGGGAATTTTGTCAGTTATTATCGTGACAAGGCGAGATGGTTCTTATATTAGAATCATATAAGACGTTTCTAGTTGATGATGATTATAGACTGCAAAAAGAAAAAGTGATGAATGATTTAAAGTCTGATGCGAAGTGACTTTTGCAGCTGTGCAATAATGAATCAGTGGATACCCGCTTATCTACCTAGCAGGACTTCAATTTGGTCACGAAATTAAAGTTAATTTTATCCAATTCATTGAGCACAGATAATTTGCTTGTAACTACATGGGAGGGAAGGAGGGCATGTTTAATCTTTCAAGAAAAACAATAAAGCGCAGCGGTAGTAGCTACTTGAAAGTTGATTGAAATTGAGGGAAGCATAAAACTCATATTATATGGCAAAGTGTTATGTGATGTTGATGATGATGTGATGACATTTCGAGATAAAATACATCTTTGTTCATGCTTGCTCTTCCATTCTTTTGATTAAAGACATTGTTGAATAGCTTATGTAATTTCCTTTTCATTGTAACAACTTTGCTGATTTGCTTTGACTTAATTTCTCCAAATTGCCGTTTCAGTTTTTATTGTGCATTGTGTTGAGAGCGAGACATAATGAAAAGGAAATTGAATCGACTTCCTGAGTTTTTCTTTTGATTATAAAATGTTTAATGAATTGTTAAAATTTTAAGTGCAGCAATTAAATGGATGAGTTAACACGGGTGAAATGAAATGTTTTCACAAGAATCATTTTTTAACGCTTAATGTCCTATCCTATTATGTGATTAGTTGAGGAGAATTTTTTAAGTTTAAAATAAGTTAGGTAGCTCCAGGAGGTAGTGCCGTGATTAACTTTGAAAGGACTCGTTTTAATTAAGATAATATGTGAATAAAGCAGAGAAAGTTTTTATCAGTTATGGTGCTTTTGATCTATGATTTCTTGTGATTCAGAGCTAGTGTAAAGGAATGTAAAATATTTGGCACTTGATAAAGGAAAGAGAGTCGGTCAGTGGACTTGGCTTGGCAATGAAAAGAGTTCATATCTCACGTAATACTTGGCAAAAGTTGCTAAAGCTCAAGTAAACTTCAGCACAGATGTATGCAATTTGTTAAAACTATTTCCAGTTTTATGTGATAACCTTTAGCAGTCATTTTTATTGACCTTGGTGGCGCCTTGTGCCACTAGACAAACATTTAAGATTTACAAATATGGATGTCATAACGAGTGAAAAGTCAATAGGAACTGGGATGGAGACTATGAGGAAATCCAGTAAAATATTTAATATGTTTGTATGAATAATTGAGTTGAGAGTTGGGTCTATTTCCTACTACTTCAGTAATTAAATTTTGTGCAAATATTTTGCAAGGAATAATTTCTGCACTGTTTGACCAAAAGCAGAAGACAAATACTAATTAATACAAAGCCTTGTGTGGGGTCGCAGTTAAAACGAGAATCTGAACTAATATTCTCATTCTCGCTAGTTAAACATGGAAAGTGCGATTTTTTCGCCATAATTTTTTCGCAATCTTTACATCTAGTGTCGAAGATGATGACTTGACAAAATGAAATATTTGACCACATCAGTCAACGCTTTCGTTTTCATGATCACGCGTAGAAAACGTAAAATTGCACTTCGTTCATGGTAGACGAACCCAATAATAAATGTAATGTGTGTGGCCATGTGATAGTTAAGCATGAAGAATAAATTAAATTAGTCTATTTCATCTCATAAGTAAAATGCCTATTGATGCAGAAGGATTTAAAAAAGCGAAGATAATAAATTATGTAGTTCCTTCATTGTATCTACACGAGGATTGTGCAAAAAGACATAAAACAAATGAACGAAACGTTTTAACGAATTATGGAAAGAGTTGAGCAGAGATTGAAGATACTAAAATTGCTTATTAGTTTTTAGATGATTGGAGCAATATCGCATCAAATGCAATGATTGATGCTTTTGTTACGCGAGTTCTTACTTTCATATTGCCACATAATCTACATCCAAAGATATTACAGGCCAACAAAGAATATTATTTACTACAACATATAACACCATTATTCAATTTGCATCGAGAGTTTGGCTATTGGACTATTATAATCTATGACTAATCAACAAAGGTAGCGTAAAGTTATAAAACTACGGATGATATTACTCCTGGTTCATTAAAGCATGATAACAACAAACACGGCTCAAATGCACATTTCAAGTCCCGTCTTGAGTGACTAATTTTGAGAGTGAAGGTTTAAAAACTAACCAAATACGAGTGCCTTAAAATAACCTTGAAGGAGCCTCAGCTTTGTTACGGTGCCAGGAGCTTTGTAATAATGCTTTTGGTCACATAGTCACTTGCATAAATGACAATGACGATGATGAGTTATCAAACGACAGACTTTAGTAGGGGCAGATAAGGAAAATCTTTTTGCTTTGTTGTCGCGAGTAATAATAGTGTTTAATGGGATTTTATGAGCGTGTTAATTTTAGATCTGTACAGTAATGGATAACTATTACCAACCGTAGAGCCGACCACATCCATCATTATTGAATTATTAGAGAGAATGGATGAGACGAATTAGCATCGGTATTACTTTGCTAGTAATAATAGTTTGCTAGTTTTTGTCTTTAAGGGAAAGGCTCCTGCAGTCAACGCTATTTATGGCATGGGCTATTTTGCACACTTCTCAATTACCTATTTGTGTTTACATCATTTCTCTCTTGACACTACAAGATTGATCCGCCTAGGAAGGTCACTAGTCATTAATTATGGTGGAGTTAATGTCTGACTAAGGTTTAAATTAATCTCGTCACACAGCTACTGTTCTGTGTAATTATTCCACGCATGAGTCTACCAGTCGAAGGGGTAGTGTCAAATGACCTGGTAATGCGGTGCGAGCACTGTAAAAATGGCTCAAGAATGCATTTGGGAATGCGGACAAGTTAAAAAAATATGTGTGAACGGGGCGGTACTGAGGTGTTTGAAGCTAATGAAATTACTCGTGAACTCGTTTTTTTGTATAAAAAGTGTTTTATTGGCATGCATGATGAAATCTAATAGAAGGTTAAGGGATGGGGTGTAATGGAGTTTTAAGAGTGCTCATGTGACGTATACACGAATGATTTGTGTTTGCATGTCAATAGGGCTTTCTTAGGGCAAAAGAAAATGGGATATTTAGAGATGAATGGAAGCGAATAACCTTTTTTGCAATTTTGTAAAGTGCAAATTCACCAAATTGTTTCTGTTCACAATGTAACGAGTATCTAAGTTGGTACTCTGCTATACAGTTTCAGCTAATAAGTCTATTAAAATTGAAAATTGTCCTCATTAAGGAAAATTATTGCTCGTGATGGGCTGTATTCGAATGAGATATGATTTCGTGTATAACAAAATGTTTGATTTTTGAGTAGAGAAAAAGGGCATAATCTCACCATCATATTTCTTAATGCACATCCAATTTACAAAAGGCTTTACAATGCTGCCATTTCAATCTTGGACATCAAGGGTGGCATCTTACAGAAAACGAAAACAATTTCAAATTACGTGTGATGATGATGAATAAAGTGAGATTATGAAACTGCTTGAACACGCAAGAAAAGCAACAAAGAAAGGCTATTGTGAGGCGTAAGCAGTGGCGAAGAGATGAGACTTGCGAAACCGAGTCCTTCCTAAAGTCGCCCCCATGCCCAATAATAAATTTTAATAGGGAAAATGCAACCTGCTTAATTTACTCATTTTTCATTTTCTTTTCAATCAGAATCTCAGAGCAGGTTGCAACAGCATTTTCTCATTCATCGTGATATTCATTATTTTCCTTCGGCTACCTTTCTTTTCATTAGTATTTAGCCCAGATTCTTTTCAAAAAGTATTTTTAAGCATATTAGGCACTGCTTTGTTTGTACAAGATTATAACATGCTGTTGGATGTTATTTCAATCCATTTAGCACTTTATTTAGATAATCGCATGTTCAGAGAAGTATTTGAGGCACGACATAATTTTTTCTTGGCTTGTTCAAAAACTTCCAATCAGCAAAGTGATGTTTTGCATTTTGATGCACATCTTTAAAATCTCTTTACCTTATTATTTGGGAGTGTTAGCTCGTTAACAATGTTGCTGATAACTGTTTTTAAACGTAGAATAAGTAGGATCTATACAAAAGATAACGAGAATATTCATAAAGCATTAGGTACCTATCGTATCGTAGTAGGCTGATGTGTGTTAGCGTTAATTTTAGAGTATCAATTTTTTCTGCAAAATCTATTACAATTCCGCTATATTAGTTTTTTTAGTAAGAGCTTCAAATATTTCAAGCTCTATACGCATGAGGAAGCCTACTTTTGAACATTTTCCCTTTCCTCTAATTGTAATTGACACTAACCTGCCTGAATTATTAGGGGAATTTTTGTAATGTAGAATGTGGGATTACTTGAGTAATTATTAATGTGTACAAGCTTATACAGAATTTAATTAATAATCTTATCAAAGAATGTAGAAGATAATATGCATGAATTTTTTTCCGGCATTGCCTCATCATCATGCTCAATCGGTTATGATAAGTATGTTTATGAAAACATCCTGTATAATTATGGATTATGGAATTTGTAAAACTACAAAAGTTTAGACTATTATCAGAGAGATTAATTCTTGTAGTCTTTGAACTAAAAATTAATCTCTGAAGTAATCAAGCAGAGTAGACCATTTGAATAAAATGCGATGGAGCTATTAATCAGAATTAAATTATTTACCTAATTAAGTTCTGTTCTTGAATATATAGGAAGATAATCAAATTCATTTATAGAGCGTAATTCTTATAAAATCTCGATGAATACCAGAGAATTTAGGACATCATAAAAATCAATGGCAAGGGTCATGAATAATCATAATTGCGGAAGAATTGCTCACATCTTCATCAACTTTTTAAGGTCCATTTGACATGAATAGAGTTACACTTAACCTATCAGTCGTGCACGTTTAAATCACAAAAATAGAAGAAAAGAAAAGGAGATTGGCTACAAGAGCAAGAAATGGAATGTCGTCAAATGCTTTGTTTTATTCTTTAGACAATCTAAATTTATATGATAGTCGACCTATTTATATTAAATTCCTGCTATCTATATCAAGCTCGTTATAATTTAGGTGGACAGAATAGAATCGATAGAAGGACACTTTGAAAATTGATTTAAGAACGAGCACAGGAATTTATCCTACTTTTATAGAGACATATGCACAGTGAATGCTGTACATTAGAAACGTAAAAATTAAAATCGTTACTTGTACATGGTCAGTGTCACTGATTGACTCCCGTTTAACCGCAAATCGTGCCACAAACTCATTGTTAGGGATGGACTATAAAATTCTTATGTAGCGTAATCTTACTACGACTCATTCTAATTATGAAAAGTATGTCTATTGAACGGGAAGTATTATTTATGTTGTAAACGTGATGTTTAATATGTTTGACCAGTTACTCGAGATGAACATGTAGTTATTGCCTTGGGCTTTGCCCCAACATGGCTTTTACATTTTTAAATCCGAGAACGTGAGCAATACTTTGATGGGAATTTTATAATTAAGTCCTTAAAAATCTAATTAAACCCTGATAAAGATGGAATCTTCAAGACATGACATGATTACACAAGACATTCCTGACAAAAGTCATAGTGCCCCAATTAATACGGTGTAGTCTGGGCCTTACTAAAACGTTTCATGACGTTTGTATTTTTCTTCCAAGGCTAAGGCCACAGTTCTGATTGGCCATGGCTGAATTTAAAACTATTCATGTCAATAGCAATTTGTGTAGTAATTGTCAATTGTTTTAGTTTTAAGTAAATATTGCGACATTTAATTGCAATTTACAATACGTTGCTTATATATCATAAAAATATCATAAAAATTAGGAATTTGTTTAATAGTTGTTTGGAATTAGAGCTTGTGCATGCTTATCAGCAACCATAAAGCTAATTAAAACTGATTAATGATGAAGAGGACCTGTAGTAACAGTAGTAATCAATCAATCTCTCCTTCCACTTCTACAGCGTTTCCCGAGACAAAGGAGAGCGAAGCAGCGAACAAGAAAAAGCAACAAGTGCAGCGGAGCGTACCAGCCGAAATGACCCCGGCCGGGAAGTATTTCACGGACTTCAAAACCCTGTACCATTACCAGGATCAGAATGGACTTTCTATTCAGAAATGTAAGTGAATTTAATTTTTTATATAAAAAATTATCGCAAACGTTATCAGAATGACGTAATATAAATGTTGGCGCATGTACTAAATTTTACGTTTTGTGAATGGCTATTAGCTCCTACGCCTTCACGTGTTCTAAGCTTTAGAAAACCCCAGTTACCAGCACTTCTTACAAGATCTGCAAAGAAAAAAGTCCTCGAAGACTCTGCCACCATTGAGTTTTTGAAGTCATTGCCAATCTTTCGCAAGCTTAACGATGGTGTCTTTGCCAAATTGTATGATCATATCTCAGAGGTATGCAATAGCCGAAATTAATGTCATATTCTTTTCATTCTTATCATCTTTAAAACCATTCACTGAATGCCATTCCCCTTTTCTATTGAAGGTCTCCTTTGAAAATGGGAGCTATGTGTTTCGTCAAGGGGAGAAGGGAGATTCGATGTATTTCCTTGAAGTGGGGACGGTATGCGAATCATCATTTTTAATGCTAATTTAATCTGAAGATGATGGTTTGATATAAAGCTTTTTTATATTAGGCGAAAGCTGTGTTCAAATCCTTGGAGCCTGGAAAATCTGACGAAATCTTCTTAAAGAATTTACATCCTGGCGATTTCTTTGGAGAGAAAATGTTCCAAATGTAAGTCAATCACGGAAATATGAATCATAACTAGTAATTTATGTGGGTTCCTATGCATTAATTAATAATCAACTTCAAAAATTAAGGAGGAACGGCCAGTACACGTACAGCGTGATTGCCAGCAGCACGGAAGGAATTACATGTGTGAGATTGGATAGGGAGGCGTACGAGGAACTCATTTACAAGTGTCATGATTTCAAGATTAGAGTACTTGACCGTACAGTAAAGAGAAATAAGTAAGTCAATTTTTTGTGACTTTTTTGTCTCAAATTTTGACATGATTTTTGCTAAATTAAAACACGCCCTTGTTTAGATTACTAGATGAAGTGGCAGGTATTCAACTGGATGATTTGAGAGTTGTCACTACTCTGGGCGTTGGAGGGTTTGGACGCGTTGAACTGTGCACGTTGGCGAATAATGCGACACGTGCGTTTGCTCTGAAAAAGATGAAGAAATGTCAGGTATGGATGTACTATACAAAAAGAGATGATTTTGCTAAACAAATTCGAATACTTAATGTATTCATTTATTCTATTTGTAGACACGGCAAAGTAAGAATAATATTAATTTTTGCATACCAAAAACTACTTCATATTAATATAATCAATTGATTCAATACTCATCTTGACATTTCCCTCCTCAACAGATTTTACATTGGTTGTGTCATCGAGGCCTTGAAATATCTCCATACAAAGAATATCATCTATCGAGGTAAGAAAGAAAAGCAAAGTATTTTACTAACTCCGGGTAAACTAATTTTGGTATTTTAAATGTGTAAAATTTTCTTTCTTTCTATGTAGATCTGAAACCAGAGAATTTGCTACTTGATTCGAGGGGATACGTTAAGCTTGTTGATTTTGGGTTCGCCAAGAAGCTTGACGTACGTAGGATTGCTCAATTTTAGTTTACATAAGTTTGAAGGCTAAATATTTATTTATGATTTTGTAATATTTAGGGCCGAAAGACTTGGACTTTCTGTGGCACCCCAGAATATTGCGCCCCAGAAATAATTTTAAATAAAGGACATGACCTTAGCGCTGATTTTTGGTCGTTGGGAGTTCTAATGTATGAGCTACTGACTGGGACTCCTCCCTTCGCAGGTAACAATCTTAATCTACTTATACATTAATTGGGCAAGCTGTCACTTTTTACACGTGGTTGCTTTTATTATAACGACTCATTTTTTTTGTAGGCGGAGATCCACTTCGAACTTACAAAATCATTCTTAAAGGGATCGACACTCTAGAATTTCCTCCTATAATTAGCAAGTATGCACTGCATTTGATTCGAAAGTTGTGCCGTAACAACCCTGCGGAGAGACTAGGTGCTCAACGTGGAAAGATCTCAGATATAAAGAAGCACAAGTGAGTGTCTTTAGACTTTGTGATTGTCTTTTGGTGTAGACTGTATACCTATGATTTTATAATTTTAGGTGGTTCGATGGCTTTGACTGGCATGGACTACAAGCGCGAACTCTAACCCCACCGATCATTCCGGATGTTCGTGGGCCGCTTGATTTTGGAAACTTTGACGAGTACCCACCAGACCGTACTGGGCCACCACCAGACGATCTATCAGGATGGGATTGGGATTTTTAACCAATTCTACACGTGCATCACACTGATGAAATTTAGGACCTTACAATTCAAATTAGATAAAAGCTAGCCTTATTTTTAAAGGTCTTCGCATTTTTATGAAAGAAAACATCGATATAATGAAATACAAATCCATCTCGATAAAGAATTATTTATTTTAAGTTTCGCAAATGTTTTCTCTTTTATAACGAAATCAAATTATATAAATGCGAGTTATAAGTGATATGATAGGTATGCCGAGTTAAAAATATTTGTGATGTGATGAAATATGACTGATGTTTTAAGTTCATGAATAAATGTTAAAAGCTCAAAATGTATTTTTTGCTTCTGCGACAAAGTTATTGGCACCAAACGAGCAATGCAATGTCAAACAAATAATTTCAGTTAGAAATAGTATATCTTTGTTCTTACTACACGGCTTTTATTTTTAATCCAAAATTTGCTCCTTCATTAATTCATGTTTACAACTTGATGATTTTGTCAGATTTTCTTGTTATTCAGGCCGTCGTCACAACTCAATTTCATCTTCAATTGTTTTCGCGTCTTCCCAATAAACAATCTAAAAATATACATCGCAATTTTAAATAAATTAGAGACTAGCTTGCGCTGACGTCAATTTGTATAATGCATTTCAGACGAATATCATGACCGATGTAAGTTCAACTGTCATAAGATGGCTCGATCTGATAATGAAGTGCAAAAAATATTTATCACCTTTGCTTTGATGTCAATAATTTGTCCTTTCCACATCCCATGCGCTATTATCTTTTCCATTGCGAAACCTCTTCTTACGAAAACAATATCATTTTCAGTCAATCGCATTGCCGGACAAACGTCATTGCCGCCGTCGCCTATTTCAAAGAAAGTTTTAGCATTCAAATTCAAAAGTTTCCAATATTTATGTACATAGTTAGATCGTAATTCTCACCCGTATAATATACTCTCGTGAAGGGCCCCTTCCATTCTATATATTTTTCTAACGCTGCCCCCTTACAAAGGTTACGCGGACATAATGGACACGATGTTTGACTTTCATATGGCGTTAGCTTCAGATAACCTTCCTCCGTTCTTTCTGCATGATTCGTAATGATAGCATCCGGTATAAGTGGAGGCTTCCGAGTATTGAGATATGTCTCAATAAAAAATGTATTCGCATCTGATACGATGATAAACCTGGAAAGGGGGTGCGTAGCACGACTTGCGGCTATTTTTTGAAGTAGACTGATCATCCCTAAAGGGTCATAAGATTGCAAGTAGAGTCTTTTGATTGAATATGCTGTATTTGTTCCTAACCTTGAGTGGGTTTTAACATTGATATTTTGCTAGCAATCACATCGTATGTCCCTCCCTCATCGGCTACAAAGCGGAATATTTTGTCCATATATTCTGTCCAGTTCGTTCCGTCATACATTCTCTGAAGCTTTTCTGGAATTGGATCGTGAATTATTTCCATCACTGCAGAGTCACTGTTTTGGTCCACTATTGTGTGATCAAAGTCAAATCCGTATAAATAGCCTTCGGAAGGAGGCTCCTCCTTTTCGCATGGCTAAAGAATTGGGACAATGTGAGATTTTTAGGAATTTGCAAGGACTGGTATCATAAATCATTTCATGCAACAAGTAGTTTTCCTTAGACCTTACCGGGCAAAGACAACAACACAATCTACAGGGTTTCGGTCCCTGAACTTCCGATTTTGGCAATGGCATATAACTTTGTAGGTTGGATTCAGTCATTGAGTCGGATGAATTTTGGAACGATCAAAGTGCAAAAGATGAAGTGGGTAGGGTTGATTACCGAATCGAGTAACGAAGATAATATTTACAAAGTTTGGACTGGACCATGACCATGTAAAATTTTCCCAGTGAATTCCTTATTATCTAATCAGGCACACGCAGAGTGGTCTCTGTCGTGCACTTTTTTAACCTATAGCCGCATTAATCTATTACATAAACTAATACGGTTTTATAGAAACTGCATTATTCATGTCTCATTCAATATACAACCTGTTATTATCCTCGTGAAGTTGTGGTTTGCATGGTTAATTTTATGGAGCCAAGAATGAAATGAAAGCATTAAAAGTTGCTATGAAAGGTTTTTAGTTAAGATCATAGAATTTTAATCACAAATCGATTATCGGTGCATGCAAAACAGAAAGTTTTGAAATTTTTAATGCTTTTCGAAGTTTCTATTTCAATATTCAATATTTTCGGATGTCTCGTTTAACTCGTTAAAGAAATGGGTTTGGAGTGGATTACGATAACGATAGAATTATGTAAATATTATGAGTGGTTATGCTTAATTGAAAAGGTCAGGAGGAATAGTTGTAATTTAATTCATTCTAAAAATTCATTCATTCTAATTTATGTATGAAAGATTTACCGATTTCGTAAATTCGTTGATCGCCATTGCAGTATCAAAAACTGGGTGATATTGCTTTTGCAGTACGATGTTTACCTGCGGATGGGTGCCACACGCGCACTATGAACCTGCTACCAATTCTGAAGATGACCAACAGAAATGACAGAAAGTTATACGATGGAGAAGGGCAATTTTATCTGTTAACACTCGCGCACGACAAGTGGCTGTGCACGAGCAGCGCACAATTACTTAAGCATTAATTACTCGTTACATAAATAACAACATTCAGAGATAAATATAGTCTGCACATTTTTCATGATAGCAAATTATATCCGAGAGTCAAAGTTCAGTATTATCAGTAAAACATAAATGTAACATGTAATTGAATTTTGTAGCCTTGATAAATCTGGTCGTTGACTGCAATGATCCATTCAATTTTTCACATTCCATGAAATTATGTAAAATGATTGTGTGATCAAACTTGTACTTATGCAATTAGATAAAACTATTATATAAATAAGGATAAATTCAATTTGACTTAGTTAGTTAGTGAAATAATCTTCTTCAACAAAGTTATTATCATCATTTATTGCATTGGAAAAAAGTTTTCAAAATGAGACCATACGAAACGGATCCTTTCGTGGAAATTTCTGAAGACGATTACGCAACTTTGCAAGATGTTTTGAAGCAAAGATTGCCGAGATCAGCTAAGGTAATTGCAAATAAAAGTGCTTGAAGCATAAAGGTTTAAACCTACTAATGACAATGGTTATCTAATTTATAATGAAGGACTACAACATGCTTCTTACCGCTCGCCGGAGTAAGCAGGGAGTTAAAGTCTACAGTTTGGACGGGGACTTAGGTTCAAGAGCGATTATTATCTTGTCCAAATATCGCAAGGTAAATATTTAGTTTTGATTTTGCCATTTCAGATTTATTGATATTGCACCTAATTGATTTTGGTAGGACTATGGACAGGAATTAAATGTTTCAGTTCCCGTAGACTTTGTTCCCGATGATTATGTTCGGGAAGCTTTGATAGCAACAAAAGCAATTGACTGGGAGGGACCCTACTTTTTCACTTCTCTTGATCGATTGATTTCCCCTTTAGTCGCTCAGATTAGTACTTCGGTTAAAAAGAATGGTATAATGTACAATCCCAATTACCAGTATTATTATGATGTTTCCGATGCATTACGCTTGGATTTCAGGTAATTTTACAATTTTCCATTCAAGGTCTATTAGAAACAAATACGGAAAGCAATTTTAAACATTTTTAACGTGTTCCTAGTGACATTTCTGAAAACATTGAGATGAGACCACTAGACACCATTTCTGGAGCAAAATGGCTAGTTGACAATTGGAAGTATTCTAAGGAAGGCACCTTAGAATTCGTTGAGGAAACTCTGCTTAACAATTTGAGCGTTGGAATCTACGTTAGTGGTAACCTGGCTTGTGGGGGACTGGTTAACGTTCATGGCATGGTTGGCCTACTCTACACTGACCCCGAGTATCGCCGATTGGGATTGGGACAACTTTGTTTTCGGTACTTGTTCAGAGAAATGGCACGTACTGGCTTGATACCCTGTAGCTCATGTCAAGCAAAAAATTTGAAATCGGCGACTTTTCATCTAAGAACGGGCATGATCTTGACTCACGAGACTGATTATATTCTCCACATGCCCTATAATGAAGACAAAGTTCACAAGTAATATTTTCACAGTTTGTGTGTAGATTTTATTTTTATTTTCCTTATCTCAAATAGAACTAACATGAAAGTACACTTTAAAAACTTAATTATAATTTTGTACATAATGAAGTTATATAGTTAATCTCTCTCCTAACATGACACACTTGTGTTAAATAATGTTACAATCAATACTTCATTTAAATAAAGGTACTTCTAATACTACTTAAGTATTAAATAAAACCGTCGGTATCACATCTAAATTCGCGTACTCCTCAATCTCCAATTTGATAATGGAGAGTAAAATCAATTCATTTGTCTGTCCACACACGGCCAAAGTTTACAATTCATCCAACTGAAAATGCAAGATTGGAATAAAATTAATTCATGATTTAAAATCATTATAATGTAGCTGAGTATTAAGGTTATAATGCTACTTACTAAATCATCCGTATCATCGACTTCTTCCTTTTTAACTTCCCCATCGCCTTCATTGTTTTCAGGAACTTCCACCTTAGGTTTCTTCTCATCAGTATCCTCAATGGCTTCAATCTTTCGCTTTCTGAATACATTCTGCCCAGCCAATCTTTCCTCGTCGATCTTATTTTCCTTTAATGGGAAACTGTCTCGAAGTTGGAGTAATGTGTTCTCAACGTCATCCCCAGGTTGAAACATCACACCGATGGTATCTTTAGTTGCCTTTGTCGACTCCAATGACGAGAAAGTGCTACCAAGGATTTTTCTTGAAACTTCTTCTCTTATAGCTTTGACGGCAGGATCAACTGGTCCCTCAGATGGATGGTAGTAATGGAGCGACTTTGCCTTGATCAAGTTATCAATTAAATCTTCTTTTGGGCTTGTTACAGCATTGCCAAGATCCTCCGGTCTGACTAACATTGACAATTGGGGAATCGAGACATCGTCAGCAAAGCACAGTTCCGTAAATATCATGCACTGAAAACAACAAATACATAACCAGAATAAGATTAAGCCAGACAGAATATAGTGCACAATGCTTTTACCTCTTTTTCTGCATCAGGAACAAGGGTTCCAATTGTGACTTTCTTGTCCTTCAGGTACACTTTTCGGACAACAGCAATTCTTTTCGTGGTAATCATGGCTTGAAGCAGTGACTTGAATAGTACTTCAGATCTCTGGAAATTATGCAAGACTCACATTAGAATCAAATTATGCTATCTTGTTATTGATTCAACAAATAAAACAAAACTAATAAGTAATAACTAACCACATCCTCCTTCTTGGGATAGAACAAGGTAATTCCGTCACCGGTATGAAATGCTGGATTTATATTTTCAATCGGACAGAAAGCTAGCACTCTGAAGCACTTTTCGCCACTTCGGTACATCTCACTATCGTCACTTTCCAGCTCTAAAAAGTGTAAAATCATGAATGAAGTAATCCTCAAAAGGGAATTAATCATTAATTTAAAAAAACTTTACCATTAAATGGGACCAATTTATCTCCAAACAAGTAAGCCTGTCCAATATTTTCTTCTTCCACCACATTTCCATCATTTCCCATCCAACGCGTCTCTTTTTGGAGCACCTCCTTTGCCACTTCTACAGCAACATTATCTTGATTGTTCTGCAATGCAACTGCGTTTGAACCATTTGCATCGGATGCTTGGTCTTGGCGATCGGTTAAAGCACCAGATGTAGTTGGTCTGCTACTCGAATTGGCATCAACTTGCTTCATTAAGACCCTGGTCATTTCGCCAACCTTGTTTTTTCTAGTGCCAACATAACCACCGACTTGAATGGTTATATTTGGTGAAATCTCCAGAGGACAATTCCACGCAGTTGGTCTGGTAGCCTTCTTGGATTGTGTATTAATGATTTGACACTCTGCTTCTTTCAGGCATTTGATGACTGCGACGTTTTCCTAAAATTAAGAAAATATTCTGTTTACATATTGCCAGCTTCAACAATATTGTATTCTTATTGTTTTCAAGTTAAACTTAAGTTAATACTTACAAATTTCTCTGATTTAAAAACTTTTCTCAACAGTCTGGAATTATCAATCTGCAAGTCACTCCTCACATCCTTATTTGGTAGTCTACAAAATTAGAGATTTTTGCTTATATATTCGAATTTCATTAGTTATGATGATGATTTACAACTAAATTGAAACTTACATAATGGATATGAAAATTCCATAACGGAGCAATTTTTCTGCCAATTCCACAACTTCATCTTCATTCAGCACGTATGAACTCAAGTCAGCAAAGAATATGATCTTCTTATCATCATAGGAATCCTCCCTGAAACGTTTCAAAAAATATTTAGTTTCCGAACTCGAAACCTTCTTTCATAAATTATTTCAAAGTTTAATTTTTGTAAGTAATCATTACTTTTCTTCTCTCCTCATGCCTTCAATGATAGCTTCCAAGCAATTGATCGGATTTGTAGCTCCAACGACCTCTGATGTACATAAAGCCTTCAATCCACTCCTCAGCCCTTCCCAACCAGCCGTTCCGAACCGGATGTCATTTGACACCGTGTCTGTACGACACACTGCAATACTGTCACGATTCTCCGAAAACATCTATCCAGAATCAAAAATTCAAAGTTAGAAACAATTTCTTCACTCATTCACCATTTCACAAACGCCTTCAAAACACTCTAACCGTGTCTAACCTTATCTTCAATGCACTTTCTCACAAGAAACGAAAAAGCTTCCGGGACCGATGTCATCCCATCACTGTCCACTACCTCTGCAAGGTAGGCGCACAAACCCTTCAAGAGACAGATTACTTACAATTTAATATTCAAGTTCATTAAATATTTCAAACCACTCAACTAATCTATCAGTTTTCACAACTTACCTTTGGTCCGAATGGCTTTCTTCCTCCCATTATTAATCCTTTTCAAAAACGATAAATGAACTAGTCTTTGATTGACTGAAAATTGTTCTAATTGTTAATTAAAATCAGCAGTTGATCTATCAAGGTCACTGAAAACACACCGGGCATCGAACACAAGACTGAAATGAACTTTTGCTACGATTGCAGATGATGGAGAGGACAAAAAGCAAGTTTCTTCGAGTAACAAAAACTAGACAGCTAGAAACGTTGTTTGGAGGACATTCCCGCAAAAAAATCATCCAGACCATGTGCTAGCGTGAGATGGCATCAGCTCCTATGCTAGAAACGCTTTGTTCATCGCATTTAGTTTACTATTAGCTAGCTTTCTCCTTTCTTTCATGCATTTTTGTGTGTTGAAATGAAGGAAAATGTTGCCTATAATGTATAATAATGAAAATGAGCAAAATAATTGTCTTCAACATGCATATTGTAACTCGAGTAATCCTAATGAATTATCAGACAAAATAGCAAGTACAGAGGCAAATCTTTCCAAAATAGGACAATGGTGCAAATCTAATGGCATGTTTTTAAATATAAATAAATGCTCTTTCATGACAGTTAGCACAGCATCAAATCTAGGAAGGTATTGTAAAGATGTTGCCTTAAAAATTAATGACAATGAAATAAATCGCGTTAAAAACATCAAGCTGCTTGGTGTGATCCTAGACGAGAACATGACGTTCACTGATCATTGCAAATCGGCAATCTCTAAATGCTACAAAAACATGTCTTTATTTTATCCACTAAAAAATGTATTAAGCCAAGAGCACAAAACAATACTTATGAACTGTTATGTAAAAAGTGTGTTAACTTATGCCTGCCC